>JBAMHX010000027.1:11671967-11698286 GCA_037177515.1 Pseudomugil tenellus | reverse complement strand
CAAGAACCAATGCAAACATAAAAACCAATTTAAATGCAAGAACCAATGTGAATGCAAGAACCAATGCAAACCAAGAACATATGCGAACGCAAGAACCAATTCGAACGCAAGAACCAATGCGAACGCAAGAACCAATTTGAACACAAGAACCAATGCGAATGCAAGAACCAATGCAAACATAAAAACCAATTTAAATGCAAGAACCAATGTGAATGCAAGAACCAATGCAAACCAAGAACATATGCGAACGCAAGAACCAATTCGAACGCAAGAACCAATGCGAACGCAAGAACCAATTTGAACACAAGAACCAATGCGAATGCAAGAACCAATGCAAACATAAAAACCAATTTAAATGCAAGAACCAATTCGAATGCAAGAACCAATGCGAACGCAAGAACCAATTTGAACACAATAACCAATGCGAATGCAAGAACCAATGCAAACATAAAAACCAATTTAAATGCAAGAACCAATGTGAATGCAAGAACCAATGCAAACCAAGAACATATGCGAACGCAAGAACCAATTCGAACGCAAGAACCAATGCGAACGCAAGAACCAATTTGAACACAAGAACCAATGCGAATGCAAGAACCAATGTGAATGCAAGAACCAATGCAAACCAAGAACCTATGCGAACGCAAGAACCAATGCGAACACAAGAACCAATGCGAACGCAAGAACCAATGCGAACGCAAGAACAAATTTGAACACAAGAACCAATGCGAATGCAAGAACCAATGTGAATGCAAGAACCAATTTGAAGGAAGAACCAATGCAAATGCAAAAACCAATGCAAATGCGAACCAATGCAAACACAACATTTTTAATAAAGGCGGACGTGAAATATCAACAATTCTGCTTTTGCACACCAAGTGTGCAAAATTACAAATAAACTGAAGATTCTCAAACTTGCAGGGTGGCAAAAACCAACATGGATTCCATATGAAGTGATTACTATATTGTGGTGATGCTGCAAAATAAACAAAAAACAGCATAATGGGTACATCCCAAGACCACATTTAGGCAGGGGCAAGAGGGGGCAACGCCCTCTCAAATCAGAGCTGCAGAAAAAGGAACAAGCTTCCTAAACTCTTTCCTGTTTGCACCGACCACAGTGCCAACTGCACAGGAGGCACTGCAGTGGTCGGCAACTTGCAATAATATAAGAACATACTGATTGCAAGAGTTCTAAGACAATGTGGAGACATAAAGCTGTTTACAGTACTGTGTTAATAGAATAGGATTGCCCCTTTAAGAATGGTTGAACTAGAAGAGAAGAACTAGATGCACAGCATGTCAGCTGAGTCAAGCTGCAAGCTTGAATAATAAACAACACAGTTGTTCTCATCCCGGAGAGTCCTGTGTCTGCTTCCCATTTACCTTTTACATGGTATCCATACACACACTTCATTAACAGATATAAATGTGTGACAGTAAACCAGGGCAAGATCAGTCTGTGGCAACATTTTGGGTTTGTCTGAAAACTCTCTAAATCTAGCACCAAAAGTTGCTAAGTAAATAGCACATGCTACCCTTGTACTAGGAAATTGCAACATATACAATACTGAAAGCATAAGGTTAAAATAATATTTCAAAATATATAAAAACTAAACAGTGCTGAGCATTATGCAGTCCACATATTTAACAGGCAACTTTTCCCCACTATTGGTTAGTTGTTTGGTTGGAAATACTCTGGCCCCAACTCCAAATGTTGCTTGATACCTTGATTTACCATGATCCCCCCTTCCAATGTCTGCCTGCTCTCTCCCAGCATTCCTAGGGCTGGCCTTGGTACATCCTATTTCAACAAAAGAGAGAAAAACATGTGGATTTTAATTGTTTGATCCAGGATCCAAGCTTGACCATGACCACTTCAGGATGTACTCTAAGATTCAGCAGCAATAGCTGCTATTTTGAAAATCAGAGAAAATGATAAAAATGCTCACGCATGACTGACTGAAGTACAACCACACCAACACATTTTCTCTGATTGTTCAATTGTACATCTGTCAGATGTGAATATTAGGAAAATGTTCAAACAAATAAAACTTGCAGCATTGCTGGACAGAGTAAGTGTGTGAAGTTATATTCAACCTTGAGGATATACTGCAAGAACTCCGAATCCATTTCTGTGAGAATAAAATATCCTTTTGTTTGTTTCAGCTTTACGAACAAGAATAAAGTTTGCTTTCTTTGGAATATGAAACACCATTGAGTAGCCAAGTGATTCAGCTCAACTGTGCTGGTGATTGGCTGAAAAAAATATGTAAAAAATGTATTGCTAAAGAAAGCAAGATATCCATCACCTGTAGGATTCCCAATCCTAAAGTTGGAAGTGAGATTGGGATTTTCCTCTGAAAGTACAAAATTTACAGTTATTTTACAGTGAATAAGGATACTTTGCGGAACAAGAAAACATTTTTTTCGTTTACTAAACTATCAGGCCAATTTGTTGCTTGTTTTTCCACAGCTGTTCAAAGTGCAATTAAGTACTGTTCTGTAAAACGTACATACATGCTGTGTAATTTGTTCTTATGAGAAGCAGGAAGCAAGAGTAATCTTTTGTCTTAGAATAACGTTAAAGTGTTTTTCAGCTCACTGCTTCGCCAATCTCAAACTACTCTGGGAAGGTTGACTTTTAAATTATATCTTGGCACCGTTTCTGCTTCTCCGGTATGATAGCCTGCTGAAGTCGAGGTTGTGTTTAATCTAATATTTTTCAAAAAGATAATGTGAAGCCAAAGCACACACAGCTCCAGCATAAACTATTGACTGAGTCTTTGCCATGCAAGGAAAATGGATGTGAAGAGTTTATCAGTGTTTTTATGCTTCCATACACTCCTTCAGCTCCATCAGTCCTTGCCATTAATACTGTGAGCATCACTTTGAGGGTTCTCTCAAGTTTGAATGCACTCTGGATGTTTCTTCTATCTGGACTGCAATCCTGAGGGCTTTATGCCAGTTGACTGAGTGCAAATATGGAGGGTGTTTCACAAAAACCTCAAACGTTCCCTGATTTTTAAAGAGTTGGACTTTCTTCCATATATATATATATATATATATATATATATATATATATCATGCATTTATTTATTTTGTGTCCCACAGTAGCAGCTCTCTTTATGGAACAAGGGAGAGCATTAAACCCTCTGAATTCTCTTGAAAAAAATAATCAGCCGAGCTGTGCAATAAACAAAACAACAAAGGCTAGCGTAATGAGCACAAGGCTTTCACAGCACCATTATCAGCCAGTGCGGAGAGATGAGGGCCCTTGCACAATTACAAGTCCCACACTTATCTTGTCGAAGCAGATTCTGCAGGGGAATGATGTGCATGTGTGTGTGTGAGTGTGTGTATGAGTGTGCGTGTGGGAGGCAGAATATACAGCCAGGGCTTTTAAAAAAATGCTCAATAAACGAAGAGTTTCTGATTGTCCAATATTCTTTAGAATTCCACAAACTAAGCAGGAGGACATAAAGTTGCTTCCTATTTGGCTGATTTCTATCATGTCATACTGGGATGACATTATTTCAGACCTTGGCATGATCTATAGTAAGCCTTGTTAACAATTGTAAAGTGCTGAAATGTCACGTAACTAAGATGAATTGGGTCATACAGTATGCCATTTATTAAAGCTGCAGCTTCTGAGTTAAAGGGTAAACCCTCACTGAATCACACAGAATAGCGCTTTTAGCTTATTCTTTAATTGTGACTCATGTCATAGCTGGTGAATATGATATGTTCAGTTACATTGCATGATATAGTGTAATTTTTATAGGAAATTTTCTCCTCAAGTCTGTTGTTGTTAGCCAATAACTTAAATTTTTACATCTAAAATGCTGTGCATTTTTTATAGTCCTCAAACTATTCTTGTTAAATAAATGCAATGCAAGTCCGGGAATACGTTGTATTGAAAAAGATTGAAATAAAAAAAAAAAATTAAATAAAATGTAAATATCTTCCTCCAAAATGTACCAAATTTTCAGAAATGTAATTTAAGCAGAAGATTATAATCATTTCACATTACAGGCCTTTTTTTTAAATCAAATACATTTATTAAATCCAGGTAACATGAACATAACTATTTGTTAAACATAATGAGTCTTATTACTGTGTCCATGTCTGCATCTTTACTGACTGAATGTTTGTCCGTTTCCTGAATGACACCAGACTGCAGTTTGGTTACTTGTTTGCTTTCTTGTTTTAATTGTTGTAATCTGTGTTTAGGATAGATTTATGATTAAAAGTCTTACTGAGGAAATATTGAAATTTTGTACTTACTTATGGTGATAATCTCCTGTCTTCAACAACATTTCCAAATGCAAGGTAAAGAAAACAAATAAGGAAAATCTAGTCGCCTGGTATCTGCTGTTTTTATTTTCCTTAAAGTTAAGGTTAAGAGAGGAAAATAGAAAAAAACAAATGACCTGAAAGTACACTGAGCCTTTATGCCTCCTTTGTGGCCGTACTGGTTTAGTGTGGTCAGATATCATCACCAATGGTGAGATAACAATAACATTGAAATATTTTGAAGATGAACTAGTAGACTTATTCAATCTTTGTCTAATTTTCTATGGCAACTACCACTAATACACAATTTTTTCATTTTCGGCCAGTCTGCATTCACCACTAGTTTTATTTATTTATCTAGTGAAGAAACAATATTACACATGTAAAAACAACACAGGCTCATTATTTTCTCTTTATGTATTACAGTTGTTGTATGCATTATAAGACATTCATTTTATTCATCCCACAGGGATTTATTATGATATATGTTAGAATATTCTTATAAAACATAACAATCAGAGGAAATGAGATGAAGTACCAATGAATCCCAGAATTCTTGTACTCTGACAGAAAAGAAAGGCATTGCAGTCAATCATTTGTGTTGAGGAAATAGATCCAATGTCACCAACAGAGAAGAGACCTCCTGGGTTGGAGCTTGTGTGGTGTGCTGGGTGTTGAATACATCAGACTAATCCTTCTGGGTGCAGTTGAACAGCTGGGATAAAGGACCTCCTCAGGCTGTCTGAGTATGACATTGACCGAAGTGTTTCACTGAGCATGCTCCCTTGTAGAAAGGATAGCAGTTGTTCCCCATGACTGACACCAGCTCGTGTCGGATTCTTTTCTCAGCTACTGATTTAAGTGACTCTGGCTCAGTCTCAAAAACAGAGCCAACCTTTTCCACAATGCTGTCCAACTTTCCTACATTGCTCTTTATAATCCCAACGTTTACAGAACAGCCTGAAAAGGGACACTGATTTGTCAACCATCGGGAGTTTGCTGCAGGAACCATCTTATTGGGTTCACCAATAGAAAGTCCAGTCCAGTTTATTGTCCCAAGTACAGTCCCAGAAGCTGCAAGTGTTTTCTACCTCCACATTAACCACCTCAATAGAGACTGGTTGCAGATCGTGTGTTTTGTCTTTGTGGTGTTAAGCTGCAGGGAGATATCCTCCACCAGGGTTTTGTACCTTCCATCCCTGCAGTTGTAGTGTTGTCTGACAACTTCAGCTGTACTGAGCAGAGCAACACCCAGCTGTGGTCCAAATTAAAGTTTTTCCTCTTTCCATGTTTTATTCTGGGTATGTAAGTGTCTAAAAGCAGAGGTAGTTGTAGCTCAGTAAAGTTCACTCAAATGTATCAGTGAGATTTTTTCAGCATTGTCATGGCTTTAGGGTAAAACCTGCTGTTGTGTTGAAATGCTGCAGTGCTATTTCTTAGACAGCAAGGGACAAAAGACTGAGGTTTGGGAGTGTTAGATTGCTGGTGTTCTTCTAAACCTTCCTCCCACATTGCATGTTGCAAATCTTCTGTACGGATGGGAATTAGCAGCATTAATATAGCAGGCCATGGGCACGTCTTTTCTAAAGGCAGTGGAATCCCAGGCCTAAGCAAGACCCACACAATATGTGTGACTACAAAGGGGAGAATTTCCTGTATGTTGTGCTATGACTTCTTTGGCTCTCATAGGTTAATGTTTAAATGATAGTGTCTTGGTTAAAACATGTAATATATCTTCCACATGCTCATTATCAAACCCGAAGGGTGGTCACTCCATCGCCTTGTCAGAAGTGACAGATTGTTGTCCGCATGCCATGCATGACCTCATCAAAAATACCCTGCAGGCTGACTCATTATAGTCAGCAAACTGGTTCATCATTTTGTCATCTGTAAACTTTCAGCTTTGCGAGTAGAAGTTTTTAGATGTATACACATTAGATGTTAAGGGTGAAAAGGAAAATGGTACAAGACGATGATGATTTGGCTTTTTAAAAGATCGCTAAAGCCCAGCAATCTCTTGTCCTTGTTGACCAGTTAGGCTGTTACCATGCTTAGTTTAGTAAATGTTTCCCATGTCATGTTGATAATGCCTTCTGGCAAATGATTTGCTCGGCATTATTAACACAAGCTACCTCTGAAAGGATATAGTTAATCAAAGACTTGGGTCATCTCTGAAAGGCTTCAGCAGTCAAATGAGGCTGCAAGAAAACTCATCATATTTCATGGAATAAACTTTTTCTTTCTTTTTAAATCAGCTGTCAGCTTGTCAGTGTTTCTAAAATGCACAGCTCCGATAGCTGGAATGGATTAAAAGGTTCCTCTCAGCAACATCACAATCAAAAGAGCTGGTAGATAAGAAGCAGCTCAGAGGAAGACACATTGCGCTACAGTCAATCGCTGATCATCAAGGAATAACTTTGAGCTGCCATTAACAGCGCCGTGTTGTGATTTACAGTTCTGTTTGTCACTTCAAACAATCCAAAGTGTTTTCAAAACAGATTCTATATTGAGCCATCCATGGTTTCTGAGACTTTTTCTTCTGTCTTTGATGATAAAACCTGAAACTTTGAAGCCAGAATGCAAAACAGGGCGTATTTACAGTACTACCGAAGAGGAATATTGAAGAGCACATCAGCACTTCTTGGCAGGCACTTGCATGCTGACACATTTTAATACTTCTGCCAGAGAAGAAATATGGTGGATGACCCAACACAAGGGCTTACTGCTGATGGTCACAATGAGAGGGGCTCAGTGTCAAATCCATTATACAAGCTGCTGAAAAAAGTATACACACAAATCAACCTCTGCCAGCGTGCCAAAGTTCTTGACTTAAGTGAGGGGCCTTTGGGAAGATTTCCCTTTTCATAAGATTTCCTTTTCTTCTTCCTAACAGAAGCGGTTAAAAGATGGGATTTGATATGCTGTCACTCATCTTCTGCCTGATTTGGGTGACAGGCAGCTTCATGAGCTGTTGTGGAGTTGATACAAACCAAACATGGGGGATTTCAGGTCACCGGTAGATTTCCTGCTGAGTAAAAAGGCAATCATCAAGAATTAGAAAAAAAGAAGAAGATAAAGGAAAACAGTTCAGGGAAAAGGGGAATAAATTTAATGGCAAGTCAATAAGTATTGATTTTTATGTAAATTTCAGCACAGCACTAGAGAACATGCTTGGTCATGGGTCATCAGGATCCAAAATACGGCTAAAACAGATCAGGAGTTATTATCTGCTTCTAACTGTGCCAAATATCCTTTACTATTATTCCTTAGTCTTTGCCCCGACGACTTTCATTCACCAACGCTCTTATTTTCTTGCTCTGATTCTCTTTTTCTCCATTCTCTTCATCCTCTTTGTATTACTGCCAAGCAGTCAAATGGATGTTGGCATGTTTAAAAGCTCTGTTGTCCAACTCTCTCATGTGAAGGCCAAGTCTGTGGCTCAGCAGAGTGCAGCTTGGCAGCCGACAAGATGAGCACACTAAAGCAATTAGCGCAGCCACCAACATTCGCTTGGAGAACCAAACGTTAGTTCCAATCACAAGTCAAATAGAGGGTATTATTTATATCCAGAGGTCAGCTCCCTCCTTGTCAAAGGATTTCAGATCTGTTAATATAGCATGTGAACACTGCCGGTGAATGGGACAAAAAGAAAAGAAAGGTAGATTGATGTGGAAAATGGCAGAGCTGTGACAATACCACCTCTCCTTCACATCCATATGAGCTCAGCAGAAACTGAAGCCGGGTTTTAGGGTTTTTAGGACATTAGGGTTTAAAAGCCTTCTGCATGCATACAGACAAAGAACACACTGATACCCACTGGAGCAGAGAGGTCAGTCAAAGCAGTGTCCTGTCCAAACCGGTGGAGTCACCTGAGGAGGCTGACCACTTTTACTGTCAGAAAAGATGACTCTCATCCCAAAGTCTGCGATCCAAGCATGAAGGAAAGCAAACACACACACACAAAAGAAAAAAATAACATAGGAGTTGAAGAAGAGCAGAAAGTAGCTTATGTGAGGTGCTTAGCATGAATTTTCTGTGGATTTTCCTGCAGGTTTGCAAGGGATCAGTTGATGAATTCCGCTAAAAGTAAGAGTCAAGTTGTAAAATGTAATCTTCCTAATCATAAAGAAACTTCCCAACGCTCCCAGACTGCAAATTTTATGTCTGTAAACATGATAAAAAACTGAATATGTAAAATGCAGACATAAAAAAGGAGCATAAGTATGCATCACATGTAGTTATTATAGAATACCAAGTGAAGCAGAAATGAAGAAAGGATACCATCTTCCAGAGTATAATAAACAATATTTCATCCTTATCATTGACTAGTTTTATCCAGGTTTACTCATGTGGGTTACTCAGTAACTCAGTAAACAGGCCTGAATTATCCAAACAAACTGTACTTTTTCAGACTTTTTCTACTTGTTCTGTCATTAATTTTACCATCTAACATCCCACCTGAGGTGCGTAAACTCAACAAACTTGTTTATTTTTTAATGCTATTTCTCTTAATGTGGCTTATGGGTGAGCTTTGTGGGACATCTAATCCCAGGAAGCTTGGCAGTTGTCTCAAATCTTTTCTTTTGAATAATCTCTCTCACCATATCTAGTTAGACTCCACACTTTACTGGTTGATAGGCTGAAAGAGTTCGTATTTCACATCTAAATGAGAAGACTGGGTGATGATCAAAGGAACTTTTAATGTGTTGATATGTAAAACCTTCAATGAACATATACGCTCACCAACCACTTTATCAGGCACACCTGTCTAACAAAAGTAGTTAAATAGCAAGTGGTATTTGCACAAATGCTGTAACTCAGTGCATTTAGTCATGTAGATAAAGCCAATACTACTTGCTAAAATTCAAAGCCAGCATAAAAAGGAGAAAGAAATGGGATTTTAAGAAACTTTGAACATGGTTGTTCATGCCAGACAGGCTTCTCAGAGGATGTTAAAAACAGGTGATTTGCTGGGATTCTCACACACAACCATCTGTAGCAATTACAGAGAACAGCCCAAAAAAAGGAATATGTCCTGTGATCAGCAGGTGTTTGGACCAATTTGCCAAGTTGAGGTCAGAGAAAAATGGACAGACTAGATGTAGATGACAGCCAGTAACAGGAATTCTTATAACCACCAAGCGTAAACCAAGGCATATGGAAAACCATGTCTGTATAATAGGAAACTGAGACTGCAATTCACACAGGCTCACCTTACTGGACAATAGAAGATAAAAGAATGTTACCCAGTAAGATGACACTCTATTTCAGCAGCAACATTTAGATTACAGGGTTAGAATTGAACGAGAATAATATGAAAGTATGAATCCACTCAGCCTTGTATCAGCAACTGATGGTTTAAAGGAGTGGTGTGTATTTTCTTGCCACACTTTGAACCTATAGTATCAACTGAGCATTGTTCAATCCAATTATAAAGGTAGTTATGAAGCCATGTACATATTGTTTTGCATTGCTTTCAATTCAAGTCTTGTCCTGCCCTGCATCATGACATCAGGGTATCCTCACTGTAGGGTCAATGCTGCACCCACCAAGAAGGAGGCAGAGGACTGTTGCAGTTAGTTGTCATTAGCAAACTCCTGCCCCATAAGTAAAGCAAGTTTATTCGTATTTCATAGACAAGACAAATCAAAGTGCAGTAAAAACATTACAGATGGTGCAAAGAAAGTATGACACCCAGGACTCGCAAACCCAAGAAATGCCAACCTTTCCCAAGAGGAGCACTGCCAGGCACTTTGGTGTTCCAGCCCACCTTAGACAGCCACCCGCTGAGAGTCAATGCCCATCACATTACACCCTGCAAAGCACCCTGGAGACAATTTTGCTGCACTTCTTTTCCAGATTTATGTACACGTTAAATGTGGCGGATGCATTTTGGAATGCACAGAACAAAGAACCTGGAGAGGAAGGTTAAAGATGAACGGTGACGTTGAATAAAGATAAAACAGCAAAAGAAACATTATTGAATGTAAAACAAGTGGTGTTGGATCATGATTATGATTTGCGTTGCAAGAAACGATTCATTGGCAATGGGAATAAATTATGTGCATTTTTGAAACAGAAACTGCTAAATACCCATCTGTAGGCGAGTTAGTAGTCTTCTGTTGAAATAACTGGCGTACACCCACATACAATGAAAGATTCTTAGGTTCCTACAAAAAGCATTTACAAGCTGTGACATTCAGAGTAATGTTATGAGAATTTAAGTCAGCATATTCCTCCTGTGCATTGGTTTCTAATACAACTTGTGATTTATGATGACCACTCTGCCATGTCAGTCAATACCTGCAATATTGCCTCATTTGCAGTACCTGTCAAAGTGACTTACACTGGCGCACACACATACATACACACACACGCACAAAAGCACACCTTCAACACTGTCAAAGTAAATTGGGTGCATGTTCTCTAAACCCTATTTATGAGTCTCCCATTGTTTTTCTTGATGTATTGTCTGACATGGGGAAGAAAGGGCAAAATTCACCCACCCATCATACGGAGAGGGGAAAAAAATGCATTTGAAACTGAGGGAGAGACAGAGATGGACAGACAGGACAAAAAAGACAAAAAAGGTTGAAACTGCCTTGCAGGCATATGAAAGATATGGAGGGGATATAAAGAGTCAGAAGGGGAAGGTGAGGCAAACAAAAAGACAGACACAAGGATCGACTGAACACCCTGAACTCAGCTGTCATCCTCCCACCACTACCTTCTTCACCCCGTCTTCCTGTCACTCAGGGCTGATGACAACCCCCATCCTGTCTCTACCATCCATCACCTCAATCACACAAGGGGCTGATACTGTCATCAGATGCCGAGCACCATATCATACTCCTACGTTACTGTGTGTGTGTATGTATTTGTGTGTACCTGATTGGGTGTGCGACCCCTTGGCAGGGAAAGGATGTGAGGGTATGTGCAAATCCTTGACTGTGTGTCTACAATTGGACGAGCAAGGCTTCCTGAGAAACGTCTGCCTGAATGTCGGTCTGACGAGCTCCCATTCGGAGGAAAGCCGAAGGATTAGGCCGAACCAACAAATACACCGTTGTAAATCTCAGTTGCTTACACCAGGACAGCAAATGCTTCGATCTCAAGGCAGCACTGAATACAAATGAAAATCTGCAATGTGTACCGACTGTCAGGAAACTCTTAGCCTTCTGGGTGATTTGAGATACAGGACAGGATTCTTTTATTTTATTTTATCATTTTATGAACAGATATAATTAAAAACTAGAGTATTTCTAGGCATTCAGTTTATATTGTTCTTACACAAAATGTCTGAATTTGATAACAAAAAACAATTAAACAATGAATTAAACAATGAATTCCAGTAAAAGAATCTGCAAGAAACACGCAATATAGTTTCTTCTTACGCTCACTGTTAAAGTTATTGTAGATGTAATGGATGCTGCGGAGCTGAAATGCTTGGAGCCAAAATTTAGAGCTGAACTGCTGCTGAATGTTGCACCAGGTCTCCTTACTGGCTGCAGGTTCAGCGTCTTGGTTGTGAGAAAGATACCCATAAGATCGGTGAAGAGGCAGCTGGTAAGAACATTTGAGTGAGCGATCTGTGTGTGTTTGCGCATTATTAGAGTGTGAAGTATGCTGGGCCGCATTTCAGGTTTTAGTCATGAGAATTTTGCAGTATGGGAGAACAAAAGTGATGTAGTATATTATGTTAATTTGATAATGGGCTGAATTTAGATTTTTTTTTTTTAATTTAAGTTAAATTTAAATGAAGTTATAGTAATTCTGTGGTTGGAATGTGGTAAAATGAATGGTTAGTGTAGACTGTTAATTGGAGAGTAATCAATTGATTCATTTATATTGTGGATTGCGTATTTACCTCTGTGTGTGTATTTGAAAAGGTTTTTACCTGACAAACCAACCGTTTGAATAACTAAAGGATCTTAAAGAATAAAAAAAAGAAATTGAATGACAATGGGATGTCTTGTTTGAGTAAATTTGTTGCTATTCTAATTGTGGGTTAATCTCTTTCAAATATTGGCACAACAGAGAGAGAACACTCTACACATGCAGTTATATTTATCCTGAAAGAGAACTGATCAATCCGTAACTAGTTCATTACTATCCATCCGTTTTCTACTGCCTAACCTTAGCAGTTACATTTAGAACATAGACTGATACAAAGGATAGATGCCTCACCTGCACTCTTTGCCAATGGAGACAAACAGGCTTCCTGGGTTTCTCATTCATGTATCCTACTTCGGTGCCTTTTTAGTGGTGTATTTACTTTATAAACAACCAAAACTTGCACATTTTTTTATTTCAGTCTCCATCACAAGTGTGATTTAGATTTATTTACATATGAACATACAGATTTTCATTGCTAAAATGTGAAAGTGTTTTATTAGATTTAATGTTGTTTTGCACTTCCTGGCCACCGTACATTACGGACAAGCTCTGCAGTGTACCAACACAGTTTTAATAATGATGTATTGTCAACTTGCGTTGGGATTACTGACCACATTTTAACTTGGTTGAGTGAATAACCTCCATGAAACAAGTTCATGATTGTGATATGACTTCCTGTCGGCAGGGGGCCCCATTTTGGCATTGACATGTAGATATACTGCAAATCAGATATTACATTTGTTGAAGATTGGTGTTTGGGCAGTTTTCACAATTTCCTGTTCTAAAGTAAGACAAACTTGTTTTTATCTCATTACAACGTTTTTTTTTTTTTTTTTTTTTTTATTTATGTAATGCACTTTGAGTGACTAAAATGTATGAATAGTGCTATAGAAATAAACTTTGATTGATTGAAATATTTTTATGACTTTAAAGAGCAACATGAAGTTGAACAATGGTGGCATTAACGATCGTGAAGGCTATTGCAACTGACACAGGATGATATTTAGCATCTATGAATGCACCTAGTGACATAAAAAAGCAAAGTTTTATACCAGCAGCTGCACATAAATGCAAACATGTAAACAGTTTCCGATATCATTCAGTGTCTACCATGTTTATTGAATCTTTCACTTTAGGAAAAGCATATTCCACTTCAAAGGCGGGGAAATATATTAGGAGTTTTCACTCAATGGGATATGTTGAAAGGGAATAATGTATAAATAAAAATCTGAGGAACAGTCAAGACATGGCCCACCAATCAGCAGCATGAAACTACCACACATAGAAACAGACTGCCATCATTTTATTATAAGTTAGAAGATCAAGGCAGAGCCAACTGCGTCAACACTTTAGCAGAATGTGTTTAAGCTGCAATTAAATGAATAAACATTCAGAATTGCTTCATAATTCCAAATGTATAATTTTAAAGTAAATGATTTCTATAGTTGTCCATTAAATCCTTTCAATGAAAGAAAGTGCTGATAAATCTAGTCATTTATGCGCCATCATCATATTTTTAAAGCCATTTCTATCATCACTGTAAATTTTGGGAACAACAGACCAGAGCTGAGTGTTCGTTCTGAGCTGCTCTGCATCAGTCTTATAAAACTTTACTTTCCCAGAGAAAGAATATTTCTTTCCATTTGTAGCTGTTCTTCATTTGGACGCCATGTGATTGATGTAGGTGCTGAGCTTCAAAAACCAGAGATGCCAATGGTTAGCTGTGGATTTATAAAAGAACCCTTCAATTTTCATTTCATCTCTGCCAGCTTTGTCATACTCTACACATGCCTGTGCTGTAATAACAGGTTTGCTTGTTGAGACCCAAACATCATATTAAGCGTGCTAAAAGAACAACCCGTTGAGCCACATCTTTCAACGCTCACTTTCCATTGGGGCAAACTTAATGGCACTTCTGTTTTTATAAAATGCATTCTGACAAACATATTGTAGCTTCAGCATGATGCCGCTAGCCTAATTGAGTGTGTAAGCACCACATCTGTTGCTCACTTGAACTCTTCCCTCAGTACTGTTCCTTCCGACCAACACTATACTCGCTTCAAGACACTCTCACTGCGGCTGTCACTCAAAGCGCCATCCTGCCACAAAACCTCCGACGTTGGATGGGAAAGGAAGAAATTAGCAGAAACCAAACATGAGAAAAATTAATGGTGGATCTGTGAAATGAGAGAAGTGAGCAATGAAAACTACTTAGCAGCAGAACAACAGAAACTTAAAGCCAAGTTCAACATCATAGATTCATATTAATATTCTACTAATAGTCTAAAATACATGTAAGTTATACATTGTTTAAACTGTAAAAGTGAAGAATATAAGCTAAAATCCGGATCAATCATTCAACATAAGGACTAAAGGCAAATAAGCATAACACGTTTATGAAAAGGATAAAAAAAAAATACATATTTAAAGCATACTGCATGTGATTTGAAGATCACTCAAGTAATCAAATCTACACATTAGAAGTTGGAAAACAACTGGATGGAGCTCATCTTTAGATGTCCCTGGAAAAGTATATTCTCCAAGTTGGATTTATTAAATAGGCTGTATGAGATTGTACAATGAAATGCTGTTCAGCCTTCATCTGCCTCCTCCTGGCGGGAGGACAGCCTCGACCCAGCGCTATGCGCTGGCTGCTTGTTCCCTGGGACTTGGGACCCACTTGGTCCGCCTCTAATCCTTGGTTGGGATATGGTTGCATTTGCATGATCACTCAACACAACTCACCACTAATATGTAGTACACACGTGTACTTGCAAATATACACCCAACACACACCCATACGCCTGCTATTTACTGGCTGCTGCTCTTTTCATAGTTATTCAGAGTTTTTGCACTGTCTCTACTGGGGATATCTTCTATGTTTTCTTTGAAGCTGTAAAATACTTAATGTTTATCTAAAGGTGCAGAAGATTTTCAGTTTTTCTGTTGAGTGTTGCAGCTGCTGTGGCTTTTGTTTTCCCTTTTTTCTCTTTTATTTTCGCCCCTTTTTTTTCCATCTTTTTGCAATGTTTTCTTTCTCCCTCTGGTCCCGCAGAAAAAAATTGTGGAAAAAAAAAAGAATAAAGTTTAACAATCAAGGGGAGACTCGTATCCAAAAGGCTCCTCTTGGCAGAGTAAATTTGTTCAGCACAATAATGCAGCCAGACCATCGTTCTGTTGTGATGACGCTGGCAGGTTAAAATGAATAGATAAAATTCTTACCAGCATTAAAAACAATGCCATTGTTTACTTAATATTATGCTGTAGGCTTTTTTTGAGGGGAAAAACTGAAATCATTGTTTTTGGCAAAAGTGATTGGTGTCAAATGATTCGTGCGGCTTCAGTCCGCAATGTTGAGGATGATGTCGTGCGCAGAGATGAAAATGTATTCACTGTGCAATGATATTGCGAACTTGTATTACATGTAGGGTATGAGATCGTAAAAAAACAGTTTGAGTAAGCTTCAGTAGTCTAAACTCCTCCTTCAGATTTCCTTCAAAGACACACCTCCACAGCAGAGAAACACAAAATGCTAGTTCCCAGGGTTAGAGGGGGGAGGGGCAGATGGGACATGAGTTTGATAGACATCCATTTCTAGAATGGACTGGTTAAAATGAATGGATGTGTTTTTCAGTCCCGTTTGTTCCACAGGTGTATTCTGTTGAAGGGGATAATGATCAATGCAGTAAAACACACCTTACCCTACCTTTAAGCTACAAAGATGTCCAACAAATCCATAACACTCATATATTTACTCTATGTACCCTAAATGAAAGGCATCTTGATTCCTTTGTAGGATTTGGCAGTTTTTTTTCACAGCATAGATTTTTTTTACATTTTCTTTCACAGGTGAAGGTGCTGTTGTCAATGCCTTCAAGATCTAGTCATCTTCAAGCAAGCAGTTGGGTATGTCTATTTGTTTAGATGTTCCCACATAATGAATTGCCAACGCTAAATGGAACACAGGCAAGGTAGCTAGCTTGATATTTCAAGTTTATTGTCATAGAAAAGAAGGGAGAAAAAAAATTCTCCCTAAATATTTTATTTTCATTGTGGCCCTAATACTCTGTTGTATAATCACCGTACATCTGCATTAGAACTTCTAATTCCAGTTGGGAAAGAATGAAAACCTTTTTTTTTCAAGCGGTTGTCATGGTGACTCGTTTCTGGCTTCCATTGATAATGGCTTTTTAAAGTCTTGGTGCTCATGGTTAACTCAGGGTTGACAATCTTGGTGTTAAGAAAAATAACGCTGAGCAGCTTTTGTGAAACGGAAATCTTGGAGTTTACTCGCGGACGTTGCTGTTGCCAAACACAAAGCAACAGCCGCAAGTAAAGCTGCCAAGCACACTAACACACTCATTTTGTACGTGGTTTTCCCTGAGTGACGTCACGACTCGAGTGCATGTGTTTGTGCGCTTTGTGTGTTGTGCAAAGTGCATCAGATCACTACCAGATCTTGACTCGTAGTGGTCTGTGTTTACTGTGGATTTTTTTTTTTTGTTGTGATAGTCCTCCTTTAATGTCAACCTATTTTAACTTTATTCTCAGAACTGTACTTTGACTTTGTTCTTGTGATTTCAACCTTATTCCTGAAACTATATTTTGACTTTATTCTTGACATTTTAAGTTCATTCCTCATTGAGGAAGGGAGAAAATAATGAATCCTCCGCATTTTTTTGTCAGTCTGGCGATAATACTCTGTCGTAGTGATTATGAGCACATTTTCAGGAAAAAAAGGTA
The DNA here is from genome assembly GCA_037177515.1 of Pseudomugil tenellus. Taxonomy (NCBI): domain Eukaryota; kingdom Metazoa; phylum Chordata; class Actinopteri; order Atheriniformes; family Pseudomugilidae; genus Pseudomugil; species Pseudomugil tenellus. The sequence goes on along the minus strand of JBAMHX010000027.1, from coordinate 11,681,351 downwards.
AAGGAGAGGAGGCGTGGGTGACAATTGCCGAGAGAGTGAATGCATACGTTTTTATATTTTATTTTATTCTCAAAACCGCATGCACATCAAATGCACGCTCATCAAATGCACGTTCATCAAGATTATCAATTGGCTCGGCAAACACTTAAGGTGAAGTATCAAAATATAATTCAAACATTAAAGTGCGTGCGTGTTTTGTTTTATTGGTGATGTACGGCTTGATGAGAGCATGAATATATTTTAGAGACTGCAGTGAAAACCAGTAACACTCCAATAGATACGTTTCCGGGAATGAAAAAAAAACTCTAATTGGTGCCCAATCATGATCTTCCGGTGAATGTCTAATTCCCTGCGAAGAAGCACATCTTCTTTGTCAACAAACGGACATGTCATGTTTGCAAAAGACGAGACTGATAAGCAAGTGGGATTTTAATTCAAGGAAATTGATCATACATACTTCTGAAAATGGGGAGGAGACTTACATAAACTCAGGGTTTGCAGCAGAAAACTTGCTGCCGACCAAGTTAAGTTCAGAGACACTGTTACCATAGCGACTGACTCAGAGTTACACTTAACATTCTTTGTGAAACAGGCTTGGGTTTACCCTGATACTCTGGGTTATTTAAACCCTCTTTTTGAAACCGAAAACCCTGAGTTAGCCTTATCCATCCATCCATTTTCTACCGATTATTCCCGAACGGGGTCGCAGAGGGGCGGGCTGGAGCCAATCCCAGCAGACAAAGAGCGAGAGGCGGGGTACACTCTGGACAGGTGAGTTGGCCTCATTTCAGGGTTAACTAACTCAGAGTTTTCAAAAAAACCTGCTTTGTGAAACGGGCCCCAGGTCTCCACGTCCTCCTTTCACTCCCACAGGCACTTTCTTACAGCCTCTCAAACACTCTCTAAATTGATCAATATGTAAATCTATTAACCTGACTATATTTATATATATGCTTTCCCTAAATCTATTCTCCAGATGTAATGTAGAAAAAGCGCTTACAAACTCCTCTCATAAATCCACGATCTTCAAAGCGCTTGGAATCCCTTTTAATTCGTGGACAGATTGAAAAGTCCGGTCCCTCCGAATTCCCGTGGGCTGCTCGATACGCGCTGATGACGTAACGAGGCATCGTTTGGTCTATCAGGTGACTTTTGCCATGCGTAATCCTGCTCAGAAACAATGCTTGCAACACTTCCGTGTCATATGCTCAACATATGATCGAGCAGATCAGCTCGAGCATAACATCCCTTGACCTGCTCTCTTTGCCTGATCCCTGGGAAACCGATCTGCCTTCTGGCCCTGACCTTATGCCCTTCTTCAGCATCTCTGAAGTTGGACTGCTTTACTCGTAACAACTTGCCTGGCCTTGATTATTCCTCTGTCTGCCCCCATTGGTGCATTAGCTTCCAAGGACTGCTTGCCTGGTATCGACCCTCTCGCCTGTCACTGACCTCTGCCCTTTCTCCATAGGAGTCCCAGTTAATAAAGGTCATCACAAACTGCTCCTGTTTATTGAGTACTGACAGTATTGCATTTGGGTCACTGTCGTTTCACACATGATGTTGAACAACATTACATGTAAGCTTGTATGAAAGCAGAGTTGTGCTTTAAGTAACTGGAATTCAACACATTTTCTACAAACTCTTTAAAACTTTTCCCCAGTGCACATAGATGGAAAGTTGATTTTTATCTTTGAGGGTCATGCTCATGTTCTTCCCACCCATTTTCTACCGTGTTTTCATGACCTTGAACTGGATTGCTACTCAGAATCCTCCCAATGTGATTCGATCACATTGAATCCTTGAACATATTCAGAAAATTGTCCTTTACTGTTGGTGTCACATTTTAAAAATATAAGTTATGGATTTATTCATTAACTTCCATTATGCCAAGTCAGAGGAGACGAGGTGGCAAGGAAGAAAGTAGCATGCGTGTGTGCATCAGTGTGATTACATATGGACAATGATGTGCAGGATTATGGTTAACCTTTTAGTTTTGGCCATTTTAGGATGATTAATTTGCTCCTGTGTTTTCAGCTGGAGGGCAGATGCGAGTTGAAAAAAACTTATAATTGCCTGAGTACTATATACCCTTCTCCAATGTCAAGCTTATGATAGAAATCATTCAATAATACCTAATCTAGTAAGGCCTTAAACAGAAAACTGATACAGCCAACAAAACAATATAACAAAACAATAAAACAAAAACAGCGTTGAAGAGGAGAAATATCACCATGGAAATAGTGGAGATTAAAATGCAGATTCTTTCTCCCTCAAAAAACAACTTAGTCCTACCTTTTATTAAAGTTTATCTTAGTAGTTTTCTTTATTCATTTTAATAGCCCGGTCCAGGTTAAAAACGATCTCACTTTTATGTTGCAGGAGTAAAAACAAAAAAGACCCTTTTCTTTAACTTTGAATATTCCATAGTTTCCTTTTCTTAGTCCCAAAACATTTAAAGATGTGTGTGGAAAACATTGTGGTGTTTTTATTACAAAGTAAGTGTTAGATTTAAGATTATAGCTTGTAGAAAACGCCTTCCAGCTTCTAGAAGTTCGTATGTGTTGGGGTGATTGGATGGAGGCATTCCATCTTCCAGCTTCTGCAGAGCTAGGTTTGGGGTTTTGTTAGTCTGGTCGTTTAGTTTCTGGCTTATTTTGATTCTCTATATAATGTGTTCTGCTGTAGCCTCTTTATATGTCATCACCAGTTAGTCCATTATTACAGTTTTTGTGATTCTCTGAAAGTGACATCAGAACTTAGAAGTCAACTCTGAGCTCTGCATCTTCAACTGTCCAACTGTATTTTTGGTTTTTGGTGTATATTTTTAGTTCACTGACTTTTATGACTGCACCTGTGACTGATTCAACTCACATTGTGTAGAAGCTCCAGCGTCCCAAATCCCAGTGTAGGTTAAATTAACCATTCGAGCATAACTGTTTATGAAACAGTTAATGCCCTTAGCTGAACTTATATCTCACCTGCTGGTCTGTTGACTTTACTCTGACCCATATTTATTTCCCTTTTCATTTGCTTGTATGCATCAGCCTCTTACTGTATGAAAACACTAAACTTTGTTAGTTGTACCATGCAATTGAACACATATATCGTGTATAAATTAGGGCATTTTGAAAGACAGCGTTTCTTTCATTCTTAAATACCACCAGCCTAATAAAATGGCACCTTGTGAACATAAATGAAATTCTTTCACATTTCTGACAGCAACAACAGATACTATATATTACTTTTCTAAATGTGCATGTATATACAAAACACCTCATTTTAACTGAGAAAAAATAAATATTTTTCAGAAAACACGTGCATGAATGATGAAGTGGAGAGAGATGTACAGAATAATGACCCGTAGTTTAGAAAGTGCAATTCTTTTTACCCTTCAATTTACAACAACCACTTTTATCTGTAAATGTATGTTTAAAAATGCATCTTAATGTCCAATAATCTTAATCCTTTATTAAATAACTCAATGCTCTTCAGCCAGAGTGACATCTCCACAAAAGCAGCAATTAAAGACACAACCATTATAAATAATACCAATCCAGCGCACATTGCATCCATCCTTAAACATGCTATTTTATCCTCATCTTGTTGCACTCCTTATTTGCAATCCTTGTCCTCATTTGCATTTCAACTCCTGTAGTTGTGCAGCTCGGCATGGCTAATCCTGTGCTAACCTAAATGAGGCCTGTGTTCTCAGCTAAAGTGTGTGTTCCTGCCTCGAACTCACCACTTCACTGTGACAACCCTTTTTGCTCGTGTCAGAGACTCATTGCAACTTATATAAATTCTTCCTCCATATTCACTGACCATGAGCACACAGAGGTTGACATGAATTCACCCCAAAAAAAGCTTTTATTTCTTTCTTGAATGCAACACATTATACCATTTTTTCTTAACCATAATATCCTATCTAAATGGAAGAGACAAGATAGCCAATTAAATGAATCTTCACACCTTGCATAGACGCTTTGCAAACACTTCTGCAGCTGAAGTAAGGTACAGGGTGACAAATCCAAGCTCTCAGCTTTCCCCTTTACCTACGGTTTACAAAAAAAGGTGCTAAGATGGAAAGAGGATTACAGCTCTCCTGCCCACCTGAGATGCCTGTTGGGGGCTTTATTGTGTTTATGCGTAAAAAGCCCTTTTACTAAAGTGCTGACGAGCCATAGCGAAATGCCGAGACAGAGGGAGAGATTTGGAAATTGTGCCGGTGGTGAGTGCATCCTGATTGCATTTAGATAATGCCCGACACAGCAGCTGCTCATTTAGGTTCGCGCATTTGTGCACAGTAAATGCATGGAGGAAACAGCCAATTTATTGCATTGAAATGTTTTGCTTGTGAAAGCTATTTGTTCATATACAAATATGTTACTTGCTTTAGCTCCCGTAAATGCTCCATGCTACCCTTTTTATTTATTTATTTTATACCCAGGTCCCAGAGAATGAGGTTTTAGCAACCTCAACAACCACCATGTATCAACTCTTTGTTATTGTAATTTCCGTTACAAATTTTTTTGAAGCTTAGCTTTTGGATTCTCCTGGTTTCAGATGACAGACAAGTAGGCAGGTATTGAGTAGGGTTGGGCATCGATTGAATTGGACTTATTCAGATTCCTCATTTCGATTCTGATTCTTTTAGGAGGTAGGGGCTTTGTCTGAATGTGTACCCTATGCCCTACATAGTACCCTATTTACCGATCATACCATTTTGTAGGGGAGTCCCAATGTACTTTGGGGCAAAAAGTAGTGCTCTCAAAATTACCCACAACGCATCTTGAAAAGTAGTGAGCATCAATGGTGACTCAATGGGTCAATAAAGACCACAATGCATTGCGAGTCAGAACTAACAATAGCAAAAATTATATGAACATAAAAAAACTATAGAGCATAATTTATAAATTAAACATTGGATTGGATTTGGAAGAAAGGTTATCTCCTTTTGAATGATTGGTATGATATAGATATGAAATAAACAAAAAAACAGGTAATACACAGCACCATTCGCTAATATATGGAATATTTCATTTCAGACTGCTATATTTCCAAATAAAATAAAGATGTAAAATAAAGTAGTATCATTATACAAAAATGGAGACAAACCAGGGATGGAGCCAGAAAATTTGCAAAGGGTGGGCCTACATAAAATAGGCCGTGCCAGCTTTTTCCAGAGCAAAATGATTACTTGTCATAAAATAAGACATCTAACAAGAATATCTCATTCTGCTTCGATTTATTGTATACAAAGCAAATCCGCAATAACTTGAAATAACAATGAAGACCACATTTTATAAAAAATGTTTCAGATTTTTTCAAAATGATTATTTAGAAAATAATAATAAAAGGGGAATAGGGCACAACTGTGTCAGGGCGGGTCTGGCCCTGGGCCAATCAGAGAAGTGGGTGGGCCTAATGGCTCTGCCCTGAGATGAACACATCTTCGCCAACTACAGGCCTGTTTCTCTGTTGCCCCAATTTTCCAAAATCCAAGAAAAACTTTTTGATGAAATATTAGGGATTTTTTTAGACAAGTGCAACATAATAAATGGAGGTCAGTATGATTTTAGATCAAAGATGTCATTGGCAATAATAGAGGCATTGGAAGAAATCACAAATGCTGTAGATATAAAAAATGCAATAGAAATATTTACTGATCTAAAATAATTTGATACACTTAACCATTCAATATTACTCACTAGATTAGAAAGGTACAGCATTACAGGTGTGGCTTGGAACTGGATCAAATGTTATCTAACGGAGAGTTAACGTGCGAGTTTAAATCAAGATGTCTGGGCATTGTTTGTGGGGTCCCTCAAGGATTAGTATTGGGTCCTAAGTTATTTAACCTTTATACAAATTATATATTTAATGTGTCTCAAATTTTGAAATTTAGATTATTTGCAGATTATATACATATATTCTATTCTGGTGATAATTACAATAATCTTATCTTAATAATAATAATAATAATCTTATTGTTTGCCTTGCAGGTCATTTGTAAGATGGGTCACCCGTGGCCGTCTGGAGAAGAAGCTCCAGCCCCTCATCTTCAACCATGCTGACAGGCTGGGAGTTAAGGGCAATCCAGGAGGCTTGTAAGCTTAGCTGACAGCACTAAGCTAATGGGCTTACCTCTGTTGTATTCAAACATTGGGGGTACACCACTGCTTGCTCTGCCACTTTCTACTTCAGCTAAGGGATGCTTAGCTTTAAGGTGGAACTTAAGACTTGATGAACTCCTACAATAAAGCAGCTCAGTTTTGCATAAGGTGCATACAACTTTATTCTTGTTGAAGTCTCCATTGGGAAGCTTAATGAAGCAGAATTTGCCCTGTAGCAACCCGGGCTTCACAGGAGCAGCCATGTCAACGGATTGTACTAGGTAAAATAAAGCTAAATCTGAGCATTCTGTGCCAGGTACATATCCGCATTCACCCACATCACAGCTTTCTAGGCTGGATATACTGTACATCTGCACTAAAATGTCAAAGTGAAATTCATAGCTGGGTCACGATGTTTTCCATGTTGGTTAGCACTGCAGCCTCACAGCAAGCAGGTTGCCGGTTCGATCCCCGGCTTGGGCGGTGGCCTATCTGTGTGGAGTTTGCATGTTCTCCCCGTGTTAGTGTGGGTTCTTACTGGGTACTCCGGCTTCCTCCCACAGTCCGAAGACATGCGCCTTGGGGGTAGGCTGATTGGAGACTCTAAATTGCCCATAGGTATGAGTGTGAGCGTGTGTGGTTGTTTGTCTGTGGTTGTTTGCCTCTCGCCCTGTGTAGCTGGGCTCCACCTCCAGGTGTTTGATCATGTTAGTCCTACATCCTCCCCCATCATGAAATAATATTCTTACAAAAGTTGCACTGAGCCGACTTTTCACTATGTTTACTAAAATGCAGCTACACTTCAGGCCGCTTCTGCACACTAACACATATACCTCTCGTGGATTCTTCTTCTCTTTCAGTTGGCACTCATTGAAATGAGAAATCAAAATGTAAAAATTTAAAGCGGTTCCAATCTATGTTCAATACGCAGCCCTAGTACTGAGGTAAACTTAAATAAAAGCTAAGAAAAATTTTATTAAAAAGGGAAACAGGCCACATCAATATATCCAGGATGTATCCTGGCTCTTGCCAGCTAATTGCTGGCATAAGCTTCAGCTGACCCCCAAATTGGACTTCACTTAGTAATCAATATTGTAATCAGTATTGAAAATGGATGAATGGACAGTATACTGTCTACATAGAAAATAATGAAATATCCAAATATATATTCTATATTAACAGAGCAAGCAAGAATATATATAAAAGTAAAATATGGATTACACTGAAGTAGAAATATGAAACTGCTAAGAATTCTGAGCCTTGGTACTCTTCATGCAATATCAGTTGTTTGGTTAGGCTGTAAAAAATTATGTGTTTTGTTTATTATGTTTTTTGACTGTTATAAGCCATGACTTGTGTTTTTGGAAGAATTCTGATAAACCCACTAACTTGTGTAAAATTGGAGGTTTTTATTCTTCTTTACTTCTCTTTCTCTTCTTCCTCTTGCCTTTGTTGTTTGGTCAAGCCTGACACCTGCTGTTCCATTCATTTACCTTTAAATGCTCACACTTGGGTGTCTGAGTGAGGGGAAAAGACTACCTTTACTTTTATGAAAACCATTTCTCCCAATGTTAAGAAATTTTCTAAAAGCAAAATACGTTTGCTGGGTCTGTAAACTAGGTCTGAAAATTACAGCTATCTTTGCTAATGAATTATTACTTCTGCAAGCGTTGAATCTGAATTAGTTAAAACAGTGATTAAAAAATACTATTAAATCAATTAAAATGTCTAAAAGGAAAAATGGGAAAATCTCTGTGGGTCTAAATAGATTTTATGCAAATTAAACGTTCTTCAATAAGTTATGTTAAGAGCACATTTATTCATTTGAATACATTAACATGTTCACCTATGGATTTTCCAAATTCAGTGAAGAGAAGTGAGGACAATGTCCAGAGGAGAGGGACAGATTATTTGCCAGTTTAATGTTAGTTAAAGAGTGAGAATGGATTTAAATTCCTTGCATATTATAATGGAGTGTATTTAGCAGGCCAGACAGCAAGCAATGTATTGGAAATTTCTCATTACAAATAAAAGTCACTTGCACGTTGACTTGGACATTGACAAAAAATAAATCATCTATACTACCTTTAGGCTGCTCAGATATCATGGTTCTGTCTCTTCCTCAGGAGAGGTGCTTCACATGACTCTGTTTCCAGCCAAGATGAAGCAAAACTTTGTTCATGGTCACAATGAACATTTCTCATAACAATCTTATCTTTTAGCTTTAAAACTTTGAATTAGTTTCTGTGGACTCATCATTTCTGCCTGCAAATCTTGGTTATTTATGTGTGGTTATAGTTAGCTATACACACTCCCCGTCTGCCATGACATCAGTCAGTGGTCACCATGGACGTAAATTTAGGAGGGGGTTTGGGGGGGGGGGTCACAGGGGACATGTCTCCCCCACTTTTTCAAAAGACCATTTTTGTCCTCTGCACTATTTACTGTCCAAAAGAACCCCAATATTTTGCTACAAGAAACTGTAAGCGGAAAACGGCCGCACAAGCTGAAGCCTGAGCTTTGCCTGCCCACAAGCTCATTCATTGGTTCTGCTATTTCTTATATGATTTGCTGTCCTCACTGTCACTCCACTCCATTTCTGCTTTAGTCCGTGTTGGTTATCTCTTGAGTCCAGTGTTGCTAGGTCCACTTATAATAAGCAACTTTGGGCTTAGTTTTTAAAAAAATCGCCTGTAAATATTATATGGACTGTGGGTTGAGGTTTTTTGGGCTTGTTTTCAAAAGACTGGTTGATTTTGTGGGCTTACTATATTCCTTGTATGAATCCTTCCTGAATATTTCTTTATTTATGTGAAAAGCATCACATAGTAAATCCTTGGATGATCCACAAAACCTGTTTCCTTGGTAACCACGCTGGCCAAAATTAGTACTTGCCAGTGTTCTTCCTCTATACATTCCAGCATTACCTGTCTATATGTTGTTGTTTATGTACAATTCATTTGTACTTTCCTAAATCAAATTTAAGAAATTATGTTAAGTTTTTTGTGCTTACAGCATTTACTATTTGCATATTCTTATGCATACTGCATATACATTTTCTTTAATCCATTTTAGTTGAAATAATAGTTTAATAAATGTTAAAATGTCTTATTGACTCTGAACACTCCATATCTATTTACTTTTAAACATTTTAAATATACATAGGCTATATATATATAGCCTATGTATATATACAAAACTCAATTCCAGTGAAGTTGGGAAAAAGTTTAAAATGTCAGTAAAATTAGAATAGAATGACTTGCAAACC
>JBAMHX010000027.1:11651813-11671867 GCA_037177515.1 Pseudomugil tenellus | reverse complement strand
GGGAAAAATAGGATATTAATTCATGTCCTTGTGGACTCACAAAACAAAACAATTTAGCCTGAAATGTGCATAATAGAGCCACTTTATGGTTAAAGGTAGCAATAGGAAGCTAGAATAACTAATAGAAAACACAGTGAGCTGAAAGATTACTTTTATAGAAAATACCCCCCCCCCCCCTCTTTTAAAATCAAAACTATGTCCTTGGTGGTCACCACTTGTCGGTTCCATCTAACAGAAAAGCGCTACAGAGCAGTTCTCCCTTGGCATCTCAACTGATCGCAGCTATTCTATGCAATCAGAGGGGCTCCACCAGATGCACCACAGCGGTTTTTAGAAACATCCCAGAAGCACTGTTGCTCTCCACTTCCCTGAAATACCCAGCTGTTCTATTGATGTTGCTTGCTCCTTTAAAACCACCTCAATCTGAAGCGGAGTGGATGGTTAAGGTAGAAAGTCAGTGGAAAAGAAAGTGGATCCAGTCCATCTTACAAATAAAAGACCCCCAATTGCATTTTATTCTGAAACATCAACATTTCTCATCATCAACATTTTTCTCATGACCAGCGGCATGAGGAAATTATATGAGAGAGGGTCTCAATTGCTTCTTTACACCATGGCATTTATTTTGGAGGGGACATCACACATCCCTACGATAAAGGAATAAAGAGCATGCATGTGAGACCTGTGTCTGACAGGCCAAATAACATCTTTCTGGTTTATCGCTCTCTTTACAGCTTACATATACACCGACTTTTGTGTAAAGACATAATCGTAGCGTGATAAGTGTACTGTTTCCAACCACAACAGAGATGTTCCATTCTGAAATGCTCCCGGTGGGATAAGGTACCAGGTGGAAAGCTTGCTGGAGCCACTTCACAGCACTTCCACAATACTCTGGGGTTAGCTTTGGTTATAAGGACATTTTTCTCTGCAAAACAACCTGTCAGGCTCCAGTGAAGAAAGCTCCAGTGTGCAAAATATAGAAATACCATTACTATATCAGTAATTGTGTAAAAATAAAAAAAGAATGTTATTACCCAGTAGTGAAAAGTAAATAAACTTAGTTTAATGCTGTTATTCTAAACACTGTTAAACATTGCATGACTCAGGTACTGACTACCTCATACATGCCCTGATGAACACATGCTGACTACATGAACAGTCCAAGTGAGAAGAGTAAGAAAAACACACTTCATCAGTCTTACGAAAACTTACATTTGTCTTAAAAAGTACATAGAACACTTGCAGAACATAAAACATGCTAATTTATTTCACTCCTTCCTCCTCCCCCCGGTCTACTCTGGTACAGCTGTTCCACTTGGCTTACCGGTACTGCCCATGGTGTTGCATCAGGCTCTACAGCAGTTGGGTGACTCAGCAGCTTCGCATGTCTCTGTAGGATTTAGGTGAAGGGTCATGCAGTGACATATGATGGCTTGTGGCAGATCATTTATTATTCATGTTTAATAACAATAACAATAGTTCTTTTGAAAGGCCACAGGAAACCTTGACAAAACTGCACTTTGGGGTCAAGGAGCAGAAAGGAGCAGGAGAGTTTTTCAGCTGTCCTGTCTCTGTACTGTGTCTAGGAATAGAAGATTCAGTGAATTAGTTTCCTTAACTACACTACTGACACTTTGAATACCTTAAAAATTGCGTCTGGACTGAGTTGTCGAACCCCATGAGTCTTGAAGCTGTAATGCAAGCCTGGTGCATGGGCATTATGTCCATACCCTAATTAATGCAACTGTTTAATTAACTTCACATTTTTTAAATTCAATTTATTCTGTATAATGCTTTATTAATCCCTGATGGTAAACTTATTCTCTGCATTTAACTACTAGTTCACCTAGGAGCACTGGGACATTGCCATCCAGGGATCAGTTGAAGGTTAGGGGCTTTACTTGGGGTCCCCATGGTGACTTGTCTCGGTTGCCAGTGAAACATAGGGCATGCCTTATGGGGCTTTTAGCAATCATCACTTTCTCTACTAATCATCCTGCTCTTTGTTTTATTCCCTTTATTTAAAAAAAAGTATTCTGTTTTGGGGCTGCATGGTGGTGTGGTGGCTAGCTTGGCAGCGTCACAGCGATAAGGTTGCTAGTTGCTGGGCTTTCTCTGGGTACTCTGGTTTTCTCCAACCTTCCAAAGACGTGTATCTTAGGTTGACTTATCATTTGAAAATGTTCTTAGGAGTGGATTTGTGTGAGACTGCTTGTTTGTCTCTGTGTGGTGGCCTTGTGATGGACTGGCGACCTGCCTCTTGCCCAATGAATCCAACCAATCGTAACCCTGGATTGAATTAAGCAGCTTTGAAATGAATGAATGAACAGTTCTGTTTAGTTATTTAGGAGCTGTTTTCATCTATGGCTTATTAGGAGCATTATCTAGTTAAAGAGTATCCAAGCAAAATTATTACAAAATTATTATTCTACTCCATGCAGAAAAGGTTTTAAACAGACAATATATTTAAGACAAATGAAGATATTTTGAGTCAAACAGAAATGTAACTAGAAAAGTACTTGGGGAGCGCAAAGCTCACAGTTCCCCCTCATACTGTGAATCACATCACAAAATATTACTGAATCTTCGTCAGAGTAAAACACAGCAGACAGAATCAGTCAGCTGCAATAAACATGAGTGGCTAACTCGCAATATTAACCCTTAAATGTCCAAGCTCATAAACAATTATTGGAAAAATAATTCTTCATTATTTTCTAATGGTTCTAGGCTAAAATATCACAATCCCATATTTTTTTTTTCAAAATATGACCTTTATTTTCCAGTTCATAGACTGTATCCCCCAGGATACGTTTCCCATTTGGGGTGTAGATTTTGCATTTTACAAGTTTTCAGATATTTCATATTTCAACATTAAGAAAAATTTAAAGGTGTTTTACCTTGCATGCAAAGATGAAAAAGGGAAAAAATTAACTCTTTTTATAGACACAAACACTGTATAAAAATCAAGCTCATTGAATCAACACAGAGCTGCAAACGTTAACACATAACGTCCCCCCTGTGGAGCTCAACTGCCTATTCTGCCTACTGGCTGTGAAAGGTGTGGAAACAGTTGTGGGGATTTTGTCCTGTGATGATGCAAAGCACACTGCAGATGGGCGGGGTGGTTTGGCTGTAGCCTCACAGCAAGCTGGTTGCAAGTTCGATGCTGGGCTCACATGGTGGCCTTTCTGTGTGGAGTTTGCATGTTCTCCGTGTGTTAGCGTGGGTTCTCTCTGAGTTTTACAGCTTCCTCCCACAGTCCAAAGACATGAACCTTAGGGATAGGCTGATTGGAGACTCTACATTGCCCATAGAAGTGAGTGTGTGCATGGTTGTTTGTCTATGTGTTTTGCCCTGTGATAGACTGGTGACCTGTCCAGGGTGTACCCCGCCTCTCACCCAATGTCAGCTGGGATTGGCACAAGCCCCTCCCCCACACAGCCTGTCAAATATCTGTTTCTCCCACGATACAAAATCCCTTGAAGAATCCTTCAAAACATTACTGGACGCAGACGGTGATCCAGATCACCTACAAAATGTGATCACTTCTTTGTCTTTCCATTTTGAATATTTCCTGAACATTTCATGCAAATCCATCCATAACTTTTTAGTTATGTTGTACACAAACAGGCAGATAAACACCAGCGATAACCTAGCTTCCTTGACAGAGGTAGAGAAAAAAAGAAATAGGAAACTGAGCAACATGTAGTAAAACTGCATTATGTCATAGAAGTATTCAGATTGAATTTTTAATTTAACTCCATGATGAAATAAAATTTGCTGGAAAAACAAAAGTTTATGAAAAAAGTTTTTTTAAACTCACAAACTTGAAGTTTGTTGCAGCTTTGAAGCTGTGAAGTGCTCACTAGGGGAGCAGGCGTCTCATCTATAATCATGTCTCCAGTTAATTACAGGTACCCCGTAGAGCCTCCTCAAACAAAACTGTCTATTTGCATTTAGCATCACTTACTGCATTGTCTGCCTCCTTCATGGCTTACAAATTTCTACACTGATCAGTTCGTGTTTTTATTTTTTAGGTTATCTTTTTCTTTGCCACCACTGTTTGGTGTGGTAAAATAAAGTAGAACCTCAAATGTAAGAACATTACTTAACAGTAAAAGAAAGAACTCAATTGGCTACCTTCTTTACGGCACATCTGGCACAAATCTAGTAATGTCGTGTTTTTGAACAAGCTAGCCCTAAAAGCTGATTCTTTGTAGTGAACCAGATGAACTAATCCCTTTCTAAGAAAGATAGATGATTATAAGATGCTGGACTTTATCTTGATGGACAGCGCCATGCAGCCAATTCCATTAGAAGAAAGACAAGGATCGTACCACTATATAAAGGAAGACGTCTCAAAGACAAGAAGTGTGTTGGTATAGACCAAGTACAGATAGAGAGCTGGAAGTCAGTGTGTCAGGAAACAAAAGACATTTTAAAGTAATTTAAAGTATGAATAATAATCCTATGATAAAAATTTAACAATTTTTGTTTTGTTACCAACAAACAAACCCTCAAAATTGTGAAATTAGACTAAAATACAAGCTTTGACTGAAACTAAATGAAGAGTCATTTGGAAGCTAAATGAACCAGCTCTTTGAAGGAAGCTAAGTCAGAAGAGTTGAAGCTTTGATTAGAGCTGAACATCCCCACACTACACTAATCCCAAAATCTTCATTAAAATGTCATGGTTGGTCTGTCATACCTAAAATAAACTATTCACGTTTTAGATTATATCTTTAAAAGCAACCATATCTGTCTTATAAATCACCTGTTGTTTTACTGGTAGTTTTGCAAATGTATCAAAAGTAATAGGAATTTTGCAAAAAGCATCGCTACACTCACATTTCACAAGTCTCATAGTGAGTACTTGCCTCTCAATTACACGGAAACTAACTATTTTTAACCCAAGTCAATCTGCTTTTTGCCATTGGTGCAATGCATGAATGTTGAAACTAGACATCCACCCACACATGGGGATTTACTGCATGACAAATGAGGATGATAACTGCATTTCTTTTTCTCCATACAGCTGTAGCTTACACGAAGAGACAGGAAAGATGGTTCACTCACCACCCCCGCTGTCACCTTGTTTAGCTTTACACTCACCACCAGACATGCCCTCCTCCACTCATATATATGCTTGCTTTTGTTTGACACTTGCATGCCCTTTTCACATCTGTTATATCACTTTCACATGCGCTTGGCATGGGTGCTGGTTGTGCATTAGACTGGACCTGGTGGTGGCAAACGTCAGCAGCTGTGCTGAGCCCCTTTTAGCATTCAGATCAGACTCCCTTCTGAGGACAGCGCGCCCTGCAGGGACATCACAGTGTTGGAGGCATTTAGCATTCTATAGACAACTCTGCTCAGACGACCAGGGCGGGAAGAAATTCAGAGGTGGGGAACAATAGTTAAAGCAGAGAGGGGTAAGATGGTACTAAGGACAAACAGAGGAAATAAGACAAAGATAACATGCAGCTTTTTGTTTGAGTTAAAAGCCGCATTGTCAATGTGTTTATAATGCAAACACTAATTTGAATAATTTAAAATTTTTTTTAGCTACATTCTTTCAGTCAATGAGTTTTAGCTCTAATGGGCATCGAGTGAGTGAGTAAGTGAGTGGGGCATGGTAAGCAGAGTGTATTTTGGATGTATTATCCCTGCATGACATTTGTATACATCCCTGTTTTACCTCTGAGTAGTCCATAATGGCTACCTGGAAAATTACAGGGTGAATGTCCCAGAAGATTTCTCCTCTTTGTAGTGCTTTTCAACAGCTTCTTTTAGGGTTTTATTTCCTTTAAGCAAGTGGTACTTTAACGCTGAAATATATAAAGCATTACCCCAGGGTTGCTCTGAATGCTGAATGTTGAATGTGGAAGTGCGATTCCATCATCCATTTTAGAGTGGAACGTCTGCGTCGCTCTTCATATGATGATTGTATCATAGTTGGAGTAGACCTACTTAGAATGCTTTCTAAAAGGTTTTAAAGTGAACAATAAACCAGCAGGCACAATTGCACCATGTCTCATGTGTCTGCTATTTATTTCTACATAGTAGGAACATGTAGAATCAATACAAGAGGCTATAAAACAACAGAAATGTCCATTTTCAAGATAAATGCACATTTTCCACTATCTTATTTATGAAGTGAAACCCTGTCTCACCTGAGGACTTGGTGCCAGTGGTAATAAGGAAATGTTTCAGAGTAAAATGCGGTTCAAAGTCGACATGCAGTCTTTTACTGGTAAAATCCACTGAATCCATTTTGTTTTTTTATTAACAGATTTCTTGCCTGAACAGTCTGCTCTCCTCTAGACCAGTAGTTCTCAAACTTTTATTGGTGTGTACCACCTGAGAAAATAGAGAGTTCACAAAGTACCACAACCATGATCGACCTGAACATACAGTAGTAAATATATAAAGTAACAACATAGTGCATGGACGAACTGGATGAAGAAGAAGGCTGTTATTAAAACAAAGACAAAGGGAAGACAACATTAATTCTAAATATGAATTTAACATATTTTGTGCATTGAAAATGTTTTGTACTATCTTAATTATATTTTAAAATGAATACCCTTCAGAGTCTAAAGGGGTTTTTGGGAGTAATCCTAACCTGGAATTGTTGCTGCATTATAGCTCATAAAATCATAAAGTCATCTAGTAACTCACTATCGTGTATTTAACAACTTTTTTTTCAGAACAAGCTGAGCTTTCATGATTTCATGATATATTTAAAAAAAACAGCAATCTATAATAAACAACTTTTTGGACATTTTGAAAATGTTAATGGGGTATGGGGTAAATATACCACTCATGTTATTAGAGCTGTGTTTCTATCACCAAAGATGGTATGTGAAGGATTTCTCCCACCCTAAATGTCCCTGTCGAGACACAAAATGACGAGTGAGATGTCTTGTTCCAGTTTAATCTTTGATACACTACATGACAATATAAAGCAGTGCAATTGTAACATGTGACATGGCAAGACGATCTGATAGAACATTTATATTGCCAATCAAATATGCTCTTCCATCAGTAAGCTAGCTTCGGAAGAATGAAATCTCATCTTTTCCACAAGAAAAGTAAGTAATTTTAAACCGTTCCAGAGATATCGCTTTTTAAAAAATGTTAAGTTGAAGATTTTGCCAGATATATGAGATTCCCTCAAGTACTACAAGAGGGAGCTCGAGTACCGCCACAGTTTGAGAATCGAGGCTCTAGACTGATGTGGTTTCAAAATGACAAAAATAGAGCAGATGGGTATTTTAGAACAATGGTGCATCTGGTAGGTCAAGTCCAGTTGACTAGTGTCTCAGTGGAACAAAGGCTTTATGATCTTAGTCTGTTACATTTTTATTTATAGTTATTGGTTTTGAGTGAACTGTGAAGGGAAGATGTACGCGCTCTCAAAAGTTGCCACAGATCTACGATCCTTTCCATTATTGTTTTGCTTAGCATTTTGTCCTAATAAATCATCTATTTATTCTTTACATTTCCTCCGACATCCCTTCTGTTGAGTGAAGACCCAGCAGGAGTAACACTAGTAGGAAAAACAGATCTGCAGGAGGGATATAAGTTTACCAGAATTCAGAAAATAGCATGTGATACCTTCACAAAGTTTAAAACAGATCAGTTTGCTGTCATTGTAATGATAAAAGTTGAATAAGGCAGGGATTTTGTTGCGTTCATATGTACGGTGCGGAACCCTTGATGGCTTTTTTTCTCCTGAAATGTGCTTTTCATATCACCGACATTCTCGCTGAGTGGGTGGGACTTTGATGTCAATAGTCCTTTTTTTCTTTTGTGTTGGTAAAACTATAAAGACGTTCTTTGTTCAGATATAAATGTCATGTTTTGATTTTCATATACAAATCATTCCATCATCAAAATGCTTTCTTCATGTTGATCTCCCTGTCCCATTTATTCACACTTTAAAAACTTCTGAAAAGTGTTTTCAAGATCCTTTCCGAAAGATCTTGAGAAAAAGGCCTCCAAGTGTTTCAGTGCTTTTTTACATTGGATGATTTTGGATGGTTATGTCTCACCGCGGTGAGGTTTTGTCTCAATTTCCTGTTTTTTTATTTTGAAGGTTAACCCTCCTCTTGTTTCAGGTCACTTGCTCTTCCTTCTGTGTCACCGGTCTGGTCTTCCCTTATTACCTGATTGTGTCCATCTTTTTTTCCATAACCCTCCTGTGTTTAAATAGTCTACGTTTGCCTTGTCTTGTGCCAGTGTGTCGTCTCCGTGCGTTGCTACCAGTCCTCAGTTAAGCCACAGCATTGTAATCTAGTTTAGCTCAGTTTACTATCTCCTATGTCACAATTATTTTTGTTGTTTCACTTCCTTAGTTCCTTAGTTTAGTAGTCTTTTGGTTTTGCCTCCACTTAGAATGAATTTTTGTTTCTATTTTTATTCCAGTCATGGCCATTATACAGTCTGAATCCATTATTGTGTCCCAGTTATTCCTTTAACTCTGCGTCTGAGTCCTGTCCATGAGCCTGCCTAACAATCTTAAAAAAACAGGTGTTTTTCCAAACTTTGGTTTTGTGCTTCTAAACATATCATGTTATGTATGGGATCTGTATTTTAAAAGCTAAATATTCCCTATTACAGTTTGTCATACATTGCGTGTCCCATCTGGCTGTGAGTGATTCTAAACTTGCTTGACCCAAATGCTCCATCTGGTCCATATCTCAGTGAGAGCAGCACTTTTCATATGATTCAGCCTCAGGTGGATACTTGTCATGACAGTAATCATGGTGAGTTGGCTTCTCTTTGTGGCCGTCCTAATTCCACACCATCAGTTTGGCCCCCACACACACACTTTTTCCCCGCACACCCACCCAAATATTCTTAACATATTAATGCTTTTGGAATATTAATGCACATCCTGCCACGGATTATTCCATCTCAGGCTACTTCTTCCACTAATGAGAATTCATGTCACATTCAAAGAGACACCGACTTCTTCAATATCACCTTTTTTTAATTCCTTTCACCCTTATATTCAAATTTAACTATGAGGTGGCAAGTTGTAATTCATTTCAGTAAGAGGAAAGTTGTAGTGAAACAGCTCCAAAGAAAGAGAATACAGTTAATCCAGCAAATATGAGCGCTGTTAGTTCTGCAGTTTAACGAAGTAACTGTATTATTCAGATAGTCTCAAGGTTTGTAAATGACAAATGGGCATGAAAGCGCAGGGAAAGTTTCCCGACTTAAAGGTACACTCAGCTTTCCAAAAGAGATCGACTTAAGCCTCGGTGTGAGAGAAGTGGCAGTGTTGCATGTGTGCGTCTGTTGTAATTAACAATAAATACTCCTGAAATCCTCCAGGCGCTCTGTGTATTAATAAGCATGTGAGATGTGTCTAAAAGCGTGTTTGTGTGTCAATAATGGTGTCTATCAGCTCAGTAGTTTAAAAAGAAAAAAAATACAGGACATATGGAGGCAAATCTTCACTCTGTGCTGTTTTTTCCTGCAGTCTTTTTTTTATTTGTGATCTCCGAAAGTATGAACAATCAACAGGATGCCAGTGCGCCTTGATAAAAGAGAGGAAAGGAAATGAAAGAGCTGATGCAGAAGTAAACATGGGCTTCTTTCTCTTTTTTCAGTGTTTTTGTTCTTCCATCAAAATGAATGCTGGCTAATTAATTTCCAACGTTATTACCATGTGCTCTTTCAGGATGGGCTGGTTGCTTTGTACTCCATACAGATAAAATAGACAACTAATATACCTGAAAAAACATTGTCTTCACCCTCTTTAACTCTTTTATCTAAGGCTGCAGTAGTTTTGTACCTTCTGATTTCAGTGCAGTTCTCCACATGGTACCATTTAGGAAAATGTAATTTCTTACTTATTGGGACATTTCATGAGATATAAAAATGTATGAAAGCTTTACCCCTTTCATTTCTTTATTTTGCTTCCAGTGACTCAGGCTTTTGTTGTAGCCTTTAAAAGTGCCCTAAGAATTTTTGGGAAGGTTGTTTAAAGTTATTCTTTTACTACAATTTCACATACACTACCTTCAGTCCAGTCCTTGTACTTCCCAGTGTTGTTTTGTTGCTTTTTTCAGTTAACCTCACACCAAACTATGAATCGTTCAAATCAAAGTAAAAGGATGAACCAACATGGTTACTTCATATAAGGAAAATTTTGGTAATTAAATCATTTCAAACTCTTGTAGTTTGTTTGTAGCATCTTTTGCATCATTGATTGTAAAGAAGGTAACTTTTACAGACAAACCAACAATGTGAATCTCACAGAGCCTTCAGCTGAAAACTTGACATGTCTCAGTGTGTCCTGCAATGTCCTGTAAGGGCAAAGTAGAGGATAAAAGATGAACAGGCTTCTGAAATTTTATACAGCAGAGAAACTAGATATGAAAAGATGTTCTTACCAACTGGAGGAAAATCCAGCAGACGTGACCAACACATCTGACTCCAGTTTGGAAATGTTCTCCATTAAAAGCAAGCACTCAGAGAGCCCAAGCTCACAGTTCCCTCTTATATTATGACTATATGTCCCTATTTCTCAATGTTAAAGAATCCTACTATTCAGTCCTGGATCCAGACGATGATCCAGATGACATCCAAATTTAATTTCCTGAATTTCCTGAGTTTCCTGAAAATTTCATGAAAATCGATCTATAACTTTTTGAGCTATCTTGCGTGCAGACAGTCAAACTCTCCCGAAAACATAACCTCCCTGTTCTTGCCAAACAACAAATGAATTAGACTAAAAACCAGTGTGATCGGGTGTGATGCAGTAACAAATTCTCCCCAGAGCAAAGACCTCATCATTACTGAAGCAGAGTGGGATCATTGTGCTTCAAGATGTTCCTGAGCCCAGAGTAATGTTGGGATTGCCATTTCTGCACAGAAAGCCGTCAATATGAACATGTCAGTCTGTCAAAGTTTTGACAAGCCCAGTCACTTCACAGCTATCCTGCTCATTTCCTTTGACATTGCAAACACTGGACTCTCCATTATCAAAGGAAAGAAAATTATGTCCATTTGTTCAACAGCTGCATGTTCTCTCATTCGTCTTGCTTTTGACTCTTCTAAAGCCAGCATAAAACAGGAGAAATTCCTGAGTAAAGAATTGAAGATACCTTTCATGGTTTTAGTTCCACTGTAGCAAAACCCACAGAAGCCTTTGTCTCCTTTCTGAAATGCTTATTAATGACATTTTCTATTTTTCCTTGATATCATGTTTTGTGTCAGAACAAAGTAAGTGAGCCAGTCAGAGGTGCCTAAATCAAGTCTTTGAGATCTCCCATCCTGCAACTTTTAGATCCAACACACCTGAATGAGATGTCTGAATTCCCTCTTCTGCATGTCACCCAGCTCTGCAGAGGCCTTGTAGCAAACTGCACTCGATCCAGCTCAACCCACCACATCTACGCTGAATTCCCTCATTTAATCACACGAAGCTTCAACAGTTTGAAATGAGCCACTTTATGAGCATAAGGTCAAGTAAAGGGTCATGTTCTATTGCAACTACTTTAGCAGTGTCCGTATCGGTTCTCCTTAAAGCCTTCCTAGGGTCAAATGTCATTGTTGATTTCATCTTTTAGGTTTTGGGTCTGCTTTCTTCAAAATAGAACAAAATGCTGAAATATACACACTTTTAAAAATCTATCAAATAATTCATCTTCAAAACAAGCTTGGAAATAGACAATAGTTCATTCTGCACACATGCTACTGGATAACAATCAGAGAGGCTTTAAATACAAAGAAGATATTATTTAAAGTATAAGACTGAAATCATGCAAAGACAAACTTCCAGGAGGATAATTTAGATTATAGCTAAAGAAGACCTCACTGGCTTTGTATCCACATTTCCAAAAAATATATATCTTTTCTTTTTTATTTTTCCTAAAACTATAACTGCTGTATCGCTGCTCTAAAGCAACTTCTACAGGAACCACGTTCTTCTAATCCCCATATCGAGCTCAACCGCAGGCCTTTCCATTTACACCTTGAATTGATAAGCACTGATTATCTCTATGGTGCAACAGGAGACAATCCAGTGTGACAATGTTTTATATTCTGGAATTAAAATGGATTTTGAGGGGATTTAACCAACACAGTATCTCTACACTGTTGACTGGGCAAAATGAAGTCCACTGTTGAGCAAACACATGAAATAAAAACCTCAATACTTTGCAGCAGCTTCAAGCTTCTCTCATAAGTTTCTCATTTTTAAACCTCGCCTTTTGGCAAACTCCAAATATTTCATTTTGTTTTCAAGCAGAGGTCTTTTTCTCTTGCCACTAGTCTATGATATCCTGCTTTCTTGAGTGTGTGGCCTAAAGTCGTGGACTTGGGGAAGACATCAGTGAATATGTACATAAGGGCAGTGTGACACTTGCATGACTTTTGTTTATGATTTTGTCGTGGCATTTTGTGGCACGAGCCTGGAGGCTCCTGCACTGTTCACGTATAGTTCACAGATAGCTCACGAATGCGTGCCCATCAGTGTCCGCATTGACACAAACTGGCATGATGAGTTCACGCATAGGTTGCCCATAGCTTACGCACTTCCAGCATTAGCACAAAGAGTTTGCACAATTCGGATGGTGTTGTTCCGACTTGGGCATCCCATATAAAAAAGGGACCTCACCAACCCCAGGTAGGTGGAAGAGAGAACATTTTGAATCCTAGAGACACAGTCATTGCAGTGAAGAGAAGATGCCTATATCTAGAGCGCACTGGCAAGCATCCTCCTGCATTGTTCTGACGACTTCATGACGTCTTCACGTACAGTTGGCGCATAGTTTAAAACCTGAAGTTGAAATTTTGTCATGACCAAAATTTTGAACATATCAAAATTTTCCTCCCGACATGGCACGCAGTCATGAAAGGTTTACGCACTATTCATGCCAGTTTACGACTAGTTTGCCAAAGAATTGTGCAAGTGTCAGGGTGCCCTAAGATGCAGAAGAGGTTGAGGACATCAACAACTGTAAATGTGGTAGAAGTATTTGAGATTATTATGCACATAATTCTGTTTACTTCTATCATGAATAATTGTTTCTTCTATTGATGAACTCAGGATTTGGCATCTTTTCTGAATATCTGGGCTTTGCTGTTTCAGCTGCACCTGAAATAAGCAGTAGTACATTACAAAAACTGGCTTTAAAAAACAAGAAAAAACTACAAAAATTTGGTTAATTTTCCCTGAAATAAGATAACAATTTTTGTTCAGTTGGCAGATAATTTATCTTGTTTCAAGGAACATTAACATGTCAAGAATTCCTAAAACAAGTAAAAAAAAAAATCTTAAAAAATCCTACTTAGTAAGAATTGATATCTTACCTTTAAAAAATAAGCATATGTGTCCTTGATTTGAGATGTTTTGCAGTGTAAATGGATAACACAAAGATGCATTTTAGCAGCTATGCACCAATTTCAAATGCTCATCAAAACCAAACTAAACATCTTTTCTGCAATAAAGAAAATCTTACACAGGCGATGTGGTTAACTGAGCTACAGAAACAGCTATCTTCATTCAGCGCTGCTTTACAGAGAGGAAAGTTCCAGCACTTTCTGCAAAACAACTCATTTATGGGTGTGTATTGATTCGCTTTTGTTTTCTTGGTGAGTTGTCCTCAGATCTTAATACAATATTCTGAATGTTCAAAAAGGTAACGATCTGTCCCACTCACTTAAAGCTAAACTAACAATATGAGGCAAGGCTTCACACAATCTCTAGCATTTACTCAATACTTACCTGGAGCACAAGATGAGGCAGCTCTTGTACTTTAGAGCCATGAATGACTGTTTTAAGTGAGGGTTCTGGCATTGCAGTATGGGAATACTAAAACAGCTATGCACTAAAATGTAAAAATGCAAAGGTAGCAACAAACATATCTAAAAGAAATTCACATTTTAACTGTCATTAATCTTCCTCAATCTCCTGATAACTCCAGCAGTAGCTTCAAGGTTTACAAACTTTGAGTTTTCCAGCAGTATTTTCTCCATGGAATTAAATTAATGACAAGGCCCCAGCAGGAGTCCTCTGAATACCATGAAAACGAGGAGGAAGAGAGGCCAGAGGAGAGACGAGGGTTTCAGCTTCACAAACCAGTGGACGTTTTGACAGCTAGATGTGGGACTGGTTTCCTCTTCATTTCTCTTATTGGGCTTATTCTTTCTGATCTGTCTCGTTGCCAGTTTTTTTTTTTTCTTCCCTCCGCTGCATAAATGACCTCGGAAGGTTGGCGGGCTATGAGCAGAGGCTAGTCAATCAAGATTTTTAGAAGTGAGGGAGGAGATCCAAGCCTGGCTGGATTTTGAACTGCACGTCGTTACTGTGTGTATGTGTGTGTATGGGTGTGCATGAATGTGTGTGTGGAGGCTCCAGCAGGGGGTTGTCAGCGCAGGTTGACCTGACACAGGAGTCAGTTTCAGAGGTTGCCTAGGAAATGAGGTGGAAATGATTCTGCTAACGCTCTTCTTAAGGCAGACAGAAGAAGGGACTTTGGGGAGTTAACCACTCAGAAAGGACAAAGTTAAAAAATGACATTTTATTTATTTATTTATTTATTTCTTATTTGAGCTGTCATTTTATGTCTATTTGAGAGTTTGGTTAAATGACCACGACCTCAGAGAATTTGTAATTGCCTCTTAAGCAGGACGTTTATCTTGTTTAGACACCTTGCCTGTGTTCTCATCCTGGTGACAAAGCTAATTAAAATGCATGGTTGTTTGGTGCCTACATCAAGCTCAAAGTGGTCAGTTGATGAGCTGGAGAAGTCCTTTCAGTATTTACTGCGCGATGACTTGATTTTCCATCCTCACAATGAGTTTTTTTAGCACTGCAAAGTTAGACTTTCCCAAGTTGTGATGAAAAGTAGGGTTGATCTTTAGCGAGTGAACTGAAAAAAACATCCTTCACTTCTTGGAAGACAAAGAGGCAGAAACAAAATATGATAAAAAGCTTATTAAACACACCATTAAATCAGCAATGAATGTTGTTGCCTGTACTGAACAATGAGATTCATGCATCACACCTGGCTGTCTGGCTAAGCGTGGGCTCCTTCATTTTTCACCCACGTGTGTGTGTGTGGTTTTGTGTAGCATTAGAATTCATGAAAATGGCTTCCTCCGTGCATCCAATTCTGCCCACAAACACATTTTTGAGATCTGCTCGTCAGGATCTACAAATCAATTTAAGCATTTGTGTCACCTCTGTGCATACTCGTGGGTCGATTAGCTGAATTTCCAGACGATACCCTTTTTATCAACAACCTTATGAAAGTTTAACTTAATCTATATCCTGGAAAAATTCTATCTATCTTGACTTGATGGCTTTACAAGGTAAAAGGAGTCCACTTTGTTCAGATGAACCCTTCAGACGAAGTTGTGTTGAGGTTTTTATGAAAATAATGCAGGCATTGAATAAAAAAGTTAAATTGATTTTGTTGCAGGTATCTAAGATGTATTTTGACACTTACAGTAACACTAGTGATGTGTCCCTGATAACATCTAATTAAGGATCCATTTACTCTCCTCTCTCCTCTGAGCGCTCTCAAGTCAGTAAAAGTCAGTATAATGTTGACTTCTGTCGGCTCTTGCTCTAGTAATTTCCCTCTTGCAGTTATTTGAGGAATCTGCCATGATTTAGTTTAGAATGTGAGTGGCTTGTGATGCTGTGCATAAAAGAAAACTAAGTTGTGAGTGAGCGCCCCAGAAACAAAAGTGATGTTTCGATCCTTGGCTGCTGTTGAGCAACAGTGAATCCAGGAATTTACATCCTAACCCTTTAAAGCCCAACCTCAGAACAACTGGCCAGAAAAGTCAAGCTTTTAAATAAAATGAATTTAGTCCTGTAACAAAATCTTAACTAAAAAAACTAACATGTTTTAAATGTTTTCCCTGTGACAGGTCAAAATTTTTCTGGTATGTGCAGAAATGTGCACAATCCAGAGGATTGAAAGCATTTTGATGTGCTATGCTAGCTACTATAGCTAGCCAGGCTCTGGCTCTCCATTTATTGCTTTTACAATTGCTTCAAGTCTCTGAGCATGTAATTCGTTCACAAAGGGGGACACATGCAGAGAGGTTGAGGAGGACAAAGCGCTGATGAGTATGATAGACTTATTATCTTTCTATCTGTTAGAACAGGTTGGTAAAATGAATGGACAGTGCTTCTTGAATCTTATCCATTGGACTGATAACTAAAACTGCTGTTTTTTTGTGTCAAGAAAATGTAGATGCTTTGCTTGCATCAGGATGTGAAAGGGGATTTAAAGCAACACACACACACACACACACACACACACACACACACACACACACACAAATGTTCCAACTCTACCTTAAAATTCCATGGGTCTCAGTTCACTTGCAGGTGAACCCTGGAGTGTAAAAGTAAGCAGAACATGTTACATAATAATGTCTGTATCATCTGCTAGATGTATTCTATTGATAACAATGCTATTGTGAAGATATTTTTGTCATTTGAAAGATTAGTAGGACAATTGGCAAACAATGATGTGATTCAGGGGTTTTAATAAACCAAATGATACATTTACATGCATTAATACATTTAATAATGTAACAGTGAAACTGTGTCAACACAATATTCAATATTAGTTCAATATTGAGTTCTGTTAGTTGTGTAAAATGGTTCAATGAAACCTCAAAGAATATTAACTATATGCAAAAAGTATAATCTTCTAAAGTTATGAACTTGATCTATAGACTTTTTCTTTTACATTAAAAGGGTTTCAGGGATCCCTCGTTAGTGTGCTGGAACATCTTTTGGTGTATAAATAATGTAGCCTACTTTATCTTGTTACTTTGCCTTTAGATTTTGAAACTCGTTTTTACATATAATCATTTCAGAAAAAGAATGTTTACATCTATTTGTGTCATCGTACAGCTGTTAGGAATTTAGAGGCATGTTTGTGAAGCGCTATCTCTTCTTTTGTTTTATATTGGAAAACATACATAATGTATAAGGCCAGCTACGGCTAATTAACTGTTATGATGGCCTTTTACAGAATCCATGAATAAAATCAATAATAATGCAAACTCTTTACATAAATATTCTGGTCATATAAATCCTATTAGCTGTTCTCCTTTATGTGTGTGTGTCTTAGAGGGAACTTTTTAATTTGCGCTACTGAATAACAAGCAGTAGAGCTCCCTTAAAATGTGTATTAAGATCGTTTCGTTCCAGTTTTAGTTTAAAGATTGTGAAAGGTGTTGAGAAGAGGTGTAGGTGGAGAACAGGAGGAAATGTAGGAAAATTACACAGAGCTGTACTCGAATACATAATTCTGGTGTCAGCATGATGCCAGGGATGATTCGTAAAGCCATCCCAGAAGATAAGAACCCCCGACACACCCCTCTGTCAAACAACATAAAGGTACTGCTTCATCAGCCTGTTCTTTTTATTATCTATTGTTGGCATCAAGGCGTGTTTACAAGGCAGCTCTTTATTGTATTTCCTGATCTTATCCTTTGCTTTTTTTCATTTCCGTCCTTTCATTTAGACTCATCGCAGCACCTATCTTTGCCAAACCTTGTTAATGCCCAATGCTAAATGGGCTGCAACCTCACCGGTACTTTCTCTCCATCACGACGTCTCTTCTTCTCACTCACTTTTTTCTTCCTTCCTTCCTTCCTTCCTTCCTTCCTTCCTTCCTTCCTTCCTTCCTTCCCTTCTTTCCCCTTTTGCATTTTCACTCAAAGCTCAAGAGAAACTAGTATTCTCGGTGGAAATACCGAAATACCTGCCAAAGAATTCATTGAATTTGTTGTACAATTGATCCCTCTGAGGCAAGCTGAGGTTCAGAGTGGGTGATGGGGGGGGGAGGTTGAAAGGTACAGAAGGGTCAGGAGAACAGAAAGGGGGGATGATGTGAGTGTAAATGTGAATGTGAGGGCTGGTGAGTGCATCAAGGGAGACTGACTGAAAATAACTGAGCTAAGTTTCAATTGAAATGGATCTTATTCAAATATGTGTGTGTCCCTTCCCATTTCTATCTTCTGACACTTTGAAGTCAGGTGGAAGACTGGAACAAGACACAAGTCTATCTTTTGCATGAAACTAGATGATGAAATATCCCTTAGTATGCAACTGCTTATGATTCCTGTTCACTTGCTTCTTTGAAAACGTGTTTGTTCAAGAGCCCTTCGTGTCATTTTTCAACACATGAGACTATTTATAGCGTTTCCAGTGCAACGGGAACTCATGCATATTGTCAGCTGTTTTCTGCAGCGATAAGTAAAAGACTACCAGTGTCAATGGTTAATGAGGACTGGAAATTATATTGTGTATTGCTAACTTAACAGCATCAATAATTAGCATGAATAAAGATGACAGCATGCTTTGCCATGAAATATACTTTGTGAAGGTTACAGAAAGGTCACATTCAGGCTTTATAATATGCACTGAAATGTTTTGGAATGAGGTAAACTTCAAAGACATTTAGCATTTGCCATGCTGAGATGCTCCACAACTGCCACATCATCAGCTGCGCAACTGTGCACATTCAAAAGTGACAGTTTGGGGGTACCCCCTGTGTCCATAACAGACCCAGCATGCTCCTCCCTGTCGCATGGAAGGAACTGGGGGTAAACAAAGGGTTGATATTTATTATTTTGTCAAACTGACCCCCAAGCAATTATGTCATAACGTACTTGTTAAATCTTAGTGCGTACATTGTTCAAGACTGAACAAATTGACTAGGTTAAGTCTGAAACGCTCGTCAGCTTGTTTAATGCTCAATATAAAACAAGAAAACCTTTTAAAAAGGAAAAAAAAAACTATTTATCTTCTCGTAAATGTCACGAGAGGCTCGAAACAGGGCAGATTGACAATAACAAATACAATGAGGTCAATGGAACAGGTGGGTAAAGCTGAGTTTATATATTATTGGAATACATTTTCACAAACATCCACTGAGGAAAAGAATCGTCACAAAACGGACTCATTGAATCTTTAAAATTTCAATCAAAGTTATAGTTTTCATATTTTTTCTTTTACTTAAATAACAGAGTTTTGTGAAAAATGATGAGCGAGTAGGGATGGTGGTGGTGGTGGGGGGGGGGGGGGGTGCTAATTAAGCTTAAAATGGATTACCAAGCAAAAATATCCCAGTGAGACATTTTAAATGAATCTATCCCACCCCAACCTTTCAATGTGTCTTGATTCATTAAGTTTATATTTGAAAAAATTAACCAGAATATAAAGTTTCCAGCCAAGCAACCATACTTCCCGATAGATTTTAGCTGGACTTTAGTTCTTGTTAAATGTTTTCTTGCTTGAAATAAGAACAGAGATAGAATAGATTATCATATTTCATTGGTGCTTTCCTGACTGGCTCTTTACTTCCACATGAATTTCCCATTAAAGTGAGCATATTCATGATTAACTTCTTCCATACATCACAATATGTAACCACAAAGAACTTGCATCTCACCCCTGCTATGCCGTAGTCTTCTGATCTGGAGCTTATGATTGACAGTTACAGCTGAACTTGCATCCCACCCGTCATCCACCTACACGTGCATATCCATATTCACCATTATTAAGGTGTTTAACACGTCTAACCACGGTAATTTAAATCGTAGTATTCAGGTACCCCAGGCAGGGTTTTTGATGGAGTTTCAGTGGAATAGCAGCTTAATGGCCTCTGCATAGATTTCATCATTAGAGACAGAGCTAGCTTTTGTAGCAAACTGGTGATTATCCACCTGCTCTGTTATGGAGTTGAAGGAAAAACCGAACCTCCAATTTGAAGAGACATGCTTTTTATTCATTTAAAAGGTCCACACAAGATCATAGGGTGAGAAGTGTGCTTGTTCGACTAGAATAAGGGACAACAAAGTCAATTCAATTATCAAAAAATACTTAATGATGGTAAATGAGGATTACTTTATACAAATGATTTGTTTTTTTCTAAAAGCAGCTGAATTAGTTTGGGCATTATTTATCTCACAGTGCAGAAATTCACTTGTTACAGCAGATTTTAATACAGGATAAAAGTGAACATGCATCATATCAAAAGAGTATATATATA
>JBAMHX010000027.1:11616040-11628171 GCA_037177515.1 Pseudomugil tenellus | reverse complement strand
CATCACTCACATGTATGGAAGGAAAGATGACAACAGACCCCAGGTTAAAAAAAAGCGAAGTTCTCCTTTAAGGGACCCATCACAAGATCTCAAACAGATATAAATTACACATGTAGAGAATGAAAAAGGTTGGAAGTCTCTATATCTGTGCTTACCTTGGAGCATAAATGGGTCTTACCTGTGATAACTTCTTTGGTCCAGAGAGTTTTTCACAGTTTCAAATGCTTTTTTTTTTGCCTCAAAACAAACCTTTTAATGGGAAATTCCCATAACGTTTCAAATTTTCACAAAGCTTCTCTTTTCAATGTTATGTAGACAACACAGCTTTAGAGATAAAAGAAAATAAGAAAGGTCCTGTCTAATTAACACTCATTAATAAACACTTACTAGCAATGTTGGACTGTCCAGTGAAGATGGCATATTGGAGCTCATAGGACACCACTGTGAATTCATCATCTGATGTCCAGTGGACACTAATGGTGTCGTAAGAAGCTGTGCACAACTCTTCCCGTATGCATGGAGCGCTTGGAGCTGAAAAGAAATAGAGCAGAATCCTTATCTCGGGTCTCAATTCTGTTTTCTTTTTGGTTGGAGTTACAAATTACATTAATGATATAGCCAACTGTGGCCACACTCAAACATCAGTTGTTCCAAATAAGAATAACCCTAATTAACCTTGTACATGTTCATATGCTTCAGTTTATGAGTTTATAGGCATTATTAAACACAGTCTTAAAGATGTTTGTAGATTAAAGATTAAAAGCCATCCAAGAAAAAAAAAAAAATTCCAAATGAAGCCTGCATTAATGCATCAGGAACAGTTAATATCACGATCCCATTCATGTTAAAAAGTCATAAAGTCTTAACATAACCAGGTACATCAGATTGACTGTTAAAGCAATAATTCATCTAGTTACTTTAGAAAAATAATTAATAAATAAAATCTATCTCTCTGTATTTATCTTTGGAGCCTCCTGTAAAAAGAGGATAGACTAAGGCAAAGAAACAGAGATATAAAAGCCAAGCTTAAATTGATTGTAAAGCCACTTCCTATCTCTTTCTGTGTCTGTCATTCGTTCCCACTCCCAAGCCTTCTGTCATGAGTGGCTGCACAAAGTGGAGTGATTCAGACTGATTCACTCAGTAAAAAGGCCCTCCGGCAAAGCCTTCATGCATCACAGAAAATAAATATGGGCCAGCCATTTTCACAAACCTTCAAAACTACTACACATGATGCCTTATTTTTTATTTAATTTTTTTGGTGTCCTCATAAATCTTAGTGGCATTTTGATGGGTCCATGCAAATGTGACATTGGAAATGAATGTTGAAAATTAATTTTAGAGCTAATAGACCAAGAGTCAGTTACTTCAAATACAGTGCTTGAAGATGGAGACTTCAAAGGAGCAAAAAAAAGAAAAAGAAAATCAAATTTAAAGCTGAAATAGAATTGTTAATTAGCGGCAGTGTTTAGGTTTTGTGGCCACTGAGGAGGTAAATCAAAGGACTAGATACAAAGAAAAGGACTATTTCATCAATGGCTCCTTAATCAAAGAGAGTCAAGAGATGATGACGATGCACGTTTACTCAACTGATGGTGAATTCTATAAAGTCCCTGAAGGAGAGAGAACCAGACAAAAACATAAAGGTTTACCAGTAAGGTAATCCAGACTTTCAAGCAACTTCTTCTCTCTGGTGAAGTCAAGGGCAAAGGTGTCAAATGTGTCCGTAAGATGGATCTCAGGGATCAGTACTTGTGTTGATGCAGTTGCCATGGAAACCCTACAAGAAATTTGACAGACTTTTTTTCAGATTCCTGCATTACACAATACAAATGAGATTCACAATGCAACTTTAAAAAACGGATTTGTGTTCCTATTAGAGTTTTATACACAGTGCTAGCATATAGCTTTAGGATTTGATTGGGCATCATAGTAATGATCAACTTCTCAAGAAGTAAAGCTGTCAAGTCAGACAGATTCTTATTAATTTAGCTGATGACATCACCTTATTCGCTTTGGTTGGTTTTTTTCTTACTTCCAGTCTTGGAAAAAGGTTGACTTTATTTTAATAAGCGCTAAGGGGGATTAGAGTTAGACTATCAAAGTCTAAAATAAAAAATACAGTCATGACCAAATCAGAAAAAGTGACAGATTGATTGTGATCAGAGTGGAATCTGCAATGATGTGGGCTGCCCCAGTTCATAATGGTGATGGTAGAACCAAGCCAAGCAGAGGAAAGGTACATCTATAGTCTTATCTCTATTCTTTGCTGTGAGTTGAGGGTAATAACGAAAGAAAGCTGAAGATGGAAGCAGTGAAAATGAGCTCCTTGACAATAGTGTTTTAACTCAGCAAAAGACTCACAATGGAGATATATTTCTATGCCAAATAGAATTGCATGGGACAGTTTGCCTTTGGGATACTTCCTAGATGTTTTGGGCATGTTTAACAGAAAAAAGACCCAAGGCACAAGACCCAAGGAATCAGGAACTAGGGCCTAGAATAGGATTAAAGCTTAAAATACAAAAGATAAAATCCCTCTCCACTTTTTGTTTTACTTGAAAGCTGGTACTTGATGCTTCAAATAATCTTTCAGCATATGTTTCTCCACTTTTCTCCCTAAGCTGTTTGCATGCTATACTAAGTAATCCTGGCATGTGTGGGCAGCGTGTAGACTGCCTAACCTCTCGTTTATGCTCTTGGCTGTCTGGAGAAAGCGAGCGTGATCAGTTTCTTTCAATGTCTGATCAGCCTGTGTGATGAGGGCGGAGGACCTCTCAATGCATTGCTTGCAGTTGGAAATCTGTTGGGCGAGCTTTCGAAGCCTTTGAGCCTGGAAACATTTATAAAGAGACATTTCAGAAGAGGTTTTTTTAGATAGATCAAACAGTCATAGCAACAAAGCATAAAAATGACTTTGGTGAGCTTAAAGTGTTACAAATCAATGAGGACAAGGACAAAATGAGAGATCACAGGAATGATGTGAAAATATGGGGTTTTAAGAGCACATAGAGATGTTGACATAAGAGACACTGTTGTAGAAGTTGATGCTTGAAAGGAGGGTTGACTGATACAAAAAGTCATCCATTTTTTTTTATCTTTTCTTCGTTTATGTCAGGCCTATAGAAAGTAAACCTTTGCTTAGGCATGAACACATCCATTGTTGTTCACAAACGTTTCAAAGACTGGGCTCTGAAGTGCTTTGTCCCTTGTTTTAGTCTGGTTTTGAAGTCTGTCTCTTTTAAAAACCTGAACATAGATTAATCAGACACTTCAAGTTTAAGTTGCATAATGTTGTATACTAATCAAATATATGCAATTGCAAGGAAATGTTCATGTGAAAGAGTGTAAAAGAGTTGCAAAGGACCTTTTTGGGAGGGATACAAACCTTTCTATCACCAAGCTAAAACAAATTTTTTATGCATGGCAATGATTTTACGACATGCAAATCTGGGATTTCACCTCCCCTTGTCTGTCACCCAGTTTCATTCGCACTCCCCATGAGCTCCGATATTAAGAGGCAGATTGAGGTCAGCGGATAGAATGAGGTCAAACAACATTTCATCAGCAGTTTGCCTTTTAAATCACAACAGCAACTCTGATTTGGTTGCAGTCACGATGACCTCCATCAAAAACCAGTTTGTGGAAACCTGCCTGAATTAAAGCAAATATCCCAGTATCGTCTACTATTAAAAAGTGTATATATATTTAATGCATTCCATGTCTTGTTAAACACAGTTAAATAAATCATGTGGGTTTAAAGCAAACATTCTCTTCAGATGCTTTGGGATTTCCTTTTGGTCCATCCGACTGTTTCTATCCATCTGTTCACAATGTGTTGAAGAGTTTACATCTCAGACATGTGAGCAGTTTACCATCTGTTAGTAGTTAACAGATCAGGTCAATGAGGTATTGCATTGGACATAAAATTAGGTGTAATGGTTTCTATAAGTGATATTGGTGTGTTTAAAAAGTGATAAAAGAAGATGATGGTATTACCAGTCAATTAACTGGGTTGTGAATGCTTATCATTAAACTTGCACGCATTTTAAGGTAAATCTAAAGGTAATGCACTGTGTGAAGACAAAAACATTGAAAGTATGAACATGAGCAGTTAAATTGACAAAAAATTAACATAAAGATAAAAAGTGTAGAAATATGAAGATTGCAAAATAAATGATATCTGCTTTCACTTCTTATCCTCCAATGTGTTCACCTTACCTTCCCTTCTTTGATCTTGTTGCCAATGATCTGTCTCCTCTGTTGAATGATATCAATCAGGAGGTCGCACTCCTCCAAAAGCTTGCCCTCCTGACGGGATGCATTCACCTGGGACCAATTGATGCATAAGATTAGAGCAACATAAGGATTGATGAAGGAAGTAGACTGGGAGCTAAAGAAGTGACATATGTCTCCTCGCTCAGCATCATGACAGATGAGGAATGCCATGTTATTTCCATCCATCATCCTGTCTAAAAGCACAGATTTGAGGAAGATTAGGGGTATTCTGCATCTTGCTATCTTAAGTGCTTAGTGATTCGTGGGAGCAGGAAATGTTGACAAGATGCTCAAGAAGCATGAAACCAGTCTTTATGTGCTATACGGAGCATTAAATTTAATCTGGAATATATTGCAAAGCTTTATTGGAGTAGTTATTGGCATAGAGAAAGAGTTATCCCCATTGTCAAATAGCCCATAGTAAACTTTAGTCATCCTATTTGTATGATGGTACGTTCATTGTTTTACTAAAACCTGTACAGAACTGTAAGCAGATAAAACATACTAATGTGCAAATTTGTCAATACAACTTTTATACTAAGTTGTAGCGATTTAAGATCCAACAACATCTGATATATTAACTTACAGAGAGGTAAGACTGAATAAATGCCCATTATGCGACTGTGCTCACTATGCTCACTGTGGTATGGGAACTGAAACAGAAATATGGTAGGCTTTACTATCTCTCCTTGAGTGATGATTGAGCAGGAAAGGTGTCACACAGACTTCTGTCAAGAATGTCAGTCACCACAAAATCATGTTGTCAAACTAATCAAGTTTTCATCATGTCATCATGATATGTCACAGAAGTCTCGAGAAGAAACAAAATCACAAAATTGTTGAACTATTTGTTTTTCTCTCAAAAATAGATAAACAATTGACATTGCTACAGGAAAAAATAGTCAAATGGTTTTAAAATGTAGTCATGTAGGAACTATTGTAAAGGGAGCAGCAAATAAAGGCAAATGATAAATTAATTTAAACATTTAGGACATTTTCTCTATTTCTTCCATAAAAAAGAACATTTTTCATTAAATCGCCATCTGTTTTTTACGCTTAATCAACAGCATTGATTCCAGATTCATTGGAGACAATTGCAAGTGATTCTAAAGGTCTTGGTTTGCTTGGAGTAAGTATTCCTGCCGTTTCCTCATCTCCTGGTAAACAATCGTGTGATCTTACCCACTGGTTGGTGGAAGCCACATTGGTGTTCACCATCTTAGCCTTTTCCAACTTGGATGTTTTCAAACCAAATATTACTAGTGATAAATGGAAATAAGACCATCTGAGAGTCTGAACTCGAGTCTTAATCCAACATTGTCCCCAACGTAGTCTTCCCTTATCAGTGTTCGTGGATAATAGCATCTAGAGCAGACATGCCCAAATATGGTCCTTGATATCAACCATCCTGCAACTTTTAGATGCAACCCTTCTCTAACACACTTGAATGAAATGAACGGTTTGTTATGAGGCCTCTGCAGAGCTGGATAACATGCAGAAGAGAAAATTCAGATATCATATTCAGGTGTGTTGGGGAAGAGATGCATCTAAAAGTTGCAGGATAGTTGATCTCAAGGACCATATTTGGGCACCTCTGATCTAGATAAAGAATGTTGTATGTAAGAAATCATATGTAGCTTCCTTGCAAAGGAGATGCATTTCTGACAATAACAAATGCATCCATTAAATGTTTTATTAAAGAAAATCTGAATCCTTCATATGGATTAGCTGTGTATCATATTTGATGCATACATTTTCTGAGACCTACTGCAACACTTAATGGAAAAAACTTTACTCAAATTTCCGTTGTGTACAATCGGAAACCTGTCTCAAGTTTTTCCTTGTTGGATGCCCTTTTCACTGCAATGATTAGCTCTACAAGTAATAAAGGGTACATACATGCAATTTTTAAAATTATTAATAATTTTGAAAGTTTTTTAAAGAATCAAGTAGACAAAAGATCAAAAGAAGAATAGCTTTTTTTTTTAAATTCAACTTTAAATGGGTTACAACCCTTTCAGTAAATCTGTAAATCTGGCCCTTGTAAAACATCAACAATCATTATTGCCAGGCATGGTTTGGGTGATGGAGTTGTGCTCCTCCAATCAAATGACTGATGGCTCAATCCCTAACCCCTCAATGTACCAAATTTTCTTTAGACAAGACTCTAATGGTCACATTACAGCATAGAGACTAAAACCAATCCAAAGAAACCAGTAATAGCCTTTGAAACACCTTATGAAAGTTTCAAGAATTTTTTTTCGGCATGGAGAGTTATACAACATATTTATAAGAAAATTGTCTCAGTTCAATTGTGACTAAGCTGTATAAAAAGTGTAAAAATATGAATGGCATAGGTTTGTTTATTTAAGTGGAAGTAAATTCAAACATATGCTTGCCTCAAGTCCCAATGTTGGCATTTAGGATTAGTAAATGTTATTTTATTAAATTATAGTTGTTTGGGGGAGAAAAACACAATTACATTTACGGCTGCTCTACCATGAGGAGCTTTAGAAGAAAAATAACATCAAGCTTCTCTCAGAGGTATTGCATTCCTTTTGCAGTAGGAAGTCGTTCAGTCTGAGCAGGTTATGAAAGTTGTTTTAAGTCCAATTATAAAACTACACGTCCCAACAACATGTAAGTTCTCATTGTACTAATTTTCTAGAGGTCCCTGCAGCACCTTGTAAAGTGCAGCAAAGCGATAGCAAAGGGAGCCATGAAAGGAAGTCTGCTGCAAGTGTTTTCAAGCCAACAACAAATGCTGCAGTAATTTATCCAAACCTACACCATGTTGACAGGTGTTTTAATAACGACATCACGGGGAGCCATTTGCTTTTCCTCCATAAAGCCAAACAAGCCTGGAAAGGACTACCTCAACATCCTCAGAGTCCCTTCTTAACCAGCAATTATGTGATTTTCTTGGATTGTGTTGCCAAAAGAAACAGTTTGCCACTTGGATTATATCTCAGCACTTGAGTAAGACATGCTGGGCCGAGCTCCTCAGCGCTGTTGTATATCAACGTCTCTACATGTGTCTTTGCAACTCAGCTAATTTGTTTCTAAGACATTGATGGGCAGCATTAAATCAGTTTTATTTCCATGTAGTATTTTGTTCACAAATGAAATGTAAAGGCAAAAAGATCATGTTTTTAGATGCAATCTTTTCTGTAGCAGCTTATAGTGATTCTCAAATGAGGTTTGTTTTTCTTTTGGTTTGAGTAGTGTCATCTCACTGGGTTTGAAAATTTCCCAACACATCAAAAATAAAATAAAATTAAAGTGAAAGTGTTTAGTTTCCCATTATGCTCATGTTTGCTTTCACTGCTTTTCATGACGCTGCTTTGATCTGACAAGCTACAAGGGTCATCTCCTATGTCATAAATAAGGAATAACAGTGAGACAACATGCATTCAAATGACATTCTGAAGCTGAAACTTTTCCAATTTTGTGATGCATGATTTCTATGATAATGTGCATATCTGGAGCATCCAATGACTTTAGGCTGATCATTCTGGACCACATGACCAGTATGACAAACTATAGCCTGAAAGGAGGATTAAGTGATTTGGTTAAACATGCTTAAATGACCAGAGCCTGTAGAATATCCCAACTTTGGACATACCCATCGGTCTTTTTTGGAAAGTATTTTACAAGGAAAATACTGTTGTTGAATATTCTACAGCCAGTCAGGATATTTACTAATTCTTTTATTTTGAAAGTCGTTTCTATCAGGACATATAGAGATAAAAGAATGACACCATGTCATCCTTTACAGGTTAAATATCAAGCCAAAGTAGAAAGACTGTTAATAAAGAAACCTAAGTATACCCATGACTGAATAACTTGTAGAACCACCTTTTCGCAATAATTTGATGCAACTGGTTTTGTAGTGTCACCATCTTACTTACAAGTAATATATATCCAGTTTTTCTCTGAAAACTTACTTACAGTTATCTAGTTACTTAAGTTCATTAAAGGTTGTTGGTATTTCATGCTCAGCTTGTTTAAACTCCCAGCATAACATTTCAATCAGCTCTAGAGTCTGACAATGTAAATGCAACACCTTTATTTTGAGTATCATTCATTTGCAGATTTGATGCTGTTTGAGGTCAGTGATCGTTTTTTTTTTTTTTACCCAATTTCAGCCTTAACTCTGAGATAATTTTATTTCACGCTAGAATATTTCAGTATACATAGACGCCAATGTGTGCATGTCCTACAGATTCAAAACAAGCACAAATCATTGACCCTACACCACCATGCTGGTCAGTTGGTTTGAGGTGTTTGTTTTAAAAGTTTTTTGGTTTCTTTAAAAAACATTTTTCATACTTAAGCTCAGCTGTTACTATTCTAAAACGAGAATTGGCTTTCTACACTTCCAAAAAAAGTTATATTTGTCCAGCCTCTTTCTAATAGCAAGGCCTGTAGAGTCTGGTATAAATCTGTGCAGTTTCACAGAGTATTAGATGGTCTGATTTTAGGGTGAACTTGCTGAATCCTCCACATCCTGGCAAGATTGGCAACTATCGAAGGTTTTCCACTTGTGAATTATCTTTCTCACTGCAGAATGATTGACTCCACATTGTTTGGAAATGACTGTCACATTTCCCTGATTGATGGAAAGCAACAATTCTTTCTCGATCATTGCTGATGTCCTTCCTCTTGGCAATAAATTGAAACAAAATTGAATGTTCCTGACCAGAGAACCGTCAAAATTCCTTTTTTTTTTTTTTAATCAAACAAACAAATTAAAACAATTTAGGACTTTGTGTCTTTGTAAAAAAGACATCAACATGTGGTCTGGAGACACTAGGGGTCAAAACACTGACCTGATTGGCAGAACACTGCTCCTGTGGATTCAGGAGGGGTCTGCTTAATATTTTGTCACTGTTTCAGGAGTTGGGCTTGGTTTTTGGTCAAATAGGGCTTTGTAAAATGCCATGTAGTTTTTCAGCCCTTAACACCATATTGCTGTGTATTTAGGAGAATTAAATCTGTTCTATTTGCATGAATAATCTGAGTCATGGGATTTAACAACATCACAGTCGTCGAATTGGGCGAACTTCCAGTTTCACTGTGTAGGTTCATCCTCTGAGATAGGATTTTCCTCAGATGGCACATCTGTTCTCACATCCACCCGTTTATCCTAGCACAGAGGTCAGAATCGATCCAGGAAGTCAGCGTGACTGAAGCTTTACTAACAGTTAAAAATACAACAGTGTTGTATATATTTTTATTCACTGAATGGTTGCACATGATTGTGCCCAGGCTTCAAGTCTGGTATTTTCAGATGTATTGTGGGCAAAATCACCATCTTTATTACATTTTCCAAGAGGAACCAAACAAATTTTTTAAATCAATGTCCTCTGCAACGATTTTCCGGCATGCAAACGGCCAGAGAGTAGGCTCCAAAGGCAGTTTGGAAGTAACAAAAACAGGATGCCAGCTGAATGAGCATGCATATCTAATGTGGAGCAGGAATTCATGGGTACAGCTCAGGTGGTGAGTCAGGGTAACTGGATGGAAGTTTGGAATCTTTTTTTTAAACATGTCTCTGCAGTCAACTTAAGAAAAGTTTTGGCATAGCATCTTTTAAAATATTCAGAAAGCTCTACAGAAGCACGCAATCCAGTCAAACTTGCATGCTTCCTTTTTGTATCAGAACCTCTTCTTGTGTCTTTTATTTATTTATGATGTGTTCAGGGTTGTGCATGCAATTTTTACTCTTAATCACCCTTTTTCTTTTCAAAGTTTTTACTTTATTCCTGTTGGAAGTCCCTTTTGGCACCTGCAGACAGGGTTATCACAGGGCACTTTAAATGCTTTTTTGTGAGTTTAAGTGTTATATGACAACATCCTTTATAGAAACAAAAAATTACGTTAAACATTTTTATCTTTTTTTTACCCTTTCTTTGTATGTTCCTTATTTATTCATATAAATTTTTATTTTTAAAGTGAAAGTTAAAAAAAGGTAATAATATCCTTTTTAAAATTGTATTTTAACTTACAATTCCACCCTTAAGCTTTGTTCACATAAAACATTAAGGCATGCATGCAATACATACACACTGGCTGCAGCTTAATTAAATTACATTAAATCTCCTCACGACATCACAATCCTCTCATCTTTAGGCTTTGTAAAGACCTTGCAAGGCCGGGGGCAATGCTCCATAAATTCTAAAGTAATACGTCACTGCTTTTTTACCCTATGGCATTACTTTATATTAAATGCCTCAGTGAAGTGCAACATGAACAAAGCAGGCATAGCACAAATACACATTCAAAAGAGCTAAAAGCAAGCAAACATTTATGCAACTAGCCAAAAGACCAATGATAAATATCTTTAAAATTACATATTATAATGAAATTATATGAAGAAAATGCTTGAATGAGATAAATATCTACATATTTAACTGCAAATTTGACTAAATTTGTTTGAATAATTGCATTTTCATTTATTTAAAATGCTTGCAGCAAAAATAGCACAAATCTTGAAATAAGAAAATAAACATTTATAAGACTGCAAATGCTTATATTTAAACAATTAATCACTTAGTCTGTACAATGACTAAAGTGAGTAATTTAAACAAAGTTTGTTTGTTGGTTTTACTCAGTTTTATTCAACCTTTTGATGCATCTTTAGCTATGGAGCTGTGCTACATGCTAGGTTAAAATATACTGAGCTCTGTTTTAAATTGTAAAAAGTCATTCTGAGTTTTGACTAAAACATTTCAAAAGAACTAATTTTTATCATTAAATCCAAATGTTAGTCCCAGATTATTTAGGGCAGTTATGACATCACAGGGCCACAAATAACTTACCTCGACATGTTGACACGTTTGGATCAGTTTCCCCATAAGAGACTCCAGCTCGTTGTTCCTCTTGATTAAATTGGTCAGATTGGAATCCAAGGCTTGCTGTAGCAAAAACGAGAGGCATTTATAAATATAAGGAAAAAGATGCCTGTGGTATGATTGCGTGCATAAAAAGGCTCCACATTACAAACACACCCAAAAACAAAATGAAAAAAATGAGCAGGGATATTTTTCCTTCAACTCTTCTTCAAGCATTCCTGGTATGTGCGTACCTCTGAGCGAGGGTAACACTCCTCATCCCTGCAATGCCTCCTCATCCTGCTCTGTCCAAGCCTCCAAAAGCTGATCCTACTCTAGGAGAGGATGTGCTGGGATGGCCACTCCGCTGAGCACCAAGCTATGCGCAAGTCTAGCCAAGCGACAAATCAGGCATAAAAAGCTTTCCCTATGAGAGCACACAGCAAAGCTCTGGGCAAACGAACCAGCAAACAGGTGACAGCACGTCAGAATAGTCCCCTGATGCTCCTCCCATTTTATTCCTCCTCTTCCATCCCTCCCCCTTTGCTTCCCTTTTCATATGCCAGGGCACAGGCTGTCTCCCTTACTTCCATGTTTCACATTATTGCCAAACCGAGCATGTTTAAGCTGTTCTGATGCCTTGTTTCCACTTCCCCCCCATTCAAAATAGTCTTCATGAGGACTTCAGGCTCATACGAGGCAAAAAAGGAAATTTCAACAGTTTTTTCCAAAAATTGCTGTGTGAAAATCAGCAAGGCCTCTTCTCCATCCTTTCCTTAAACCACCTTTTGAGAACAAGCTAGCTCTGATGTTACAGTGAAAACAAAAGGTTACCTAAACAGTAACGGAAAGCATACATGGAAATGGTGGGATTTATGCATTTGTGTGTGTAAGTGGTGGCAACACTCGGGGCTTAATGGATGACCTTAATACGACGATGACACACAAAAGAAACACAACAGTCTATCAGACAAAAATATGGCAATGTTATGCACAATTACAAAAAAAAAAAAAAAA
>JBAMHX010000027.1:11577828-11615940 GCA_037177515.1 Pseudomugil tenellus | reverse complement strand
TGTTTTGGGGGGAAAGAACCACCCAGTAAGACCCCTTTCACAGGGTTTTAGGTCCAATTTTTGCACCATTTGGAAAAACTAAATTTCCCCCCCCCCCCCCCCCCCAGTTAAAACCCTTGTTTCTAGGAACTGGTAATCTGTGTTGGTGCAGAATCCCATTTGTATATCTATCCAACAGAGCTACTGTACATTTTATTTATATTTTGTTTAGATTCGGCTTTGAAACCCAGAGCAAATTATGCAAATGCACACCAAAACAATGTACATTTTTTTGCAAATTGTTCTGACTGCACCCTTCCATTAGAGGTACCTTTATGGATCATGGAATGATTCATAGCTCATAGTTACACAACTTAAACAAAACCACCATGAATATGTTCAAGAATTGGACTGAAAAGGAGTCAAACAGCAGAAAATGTCCAAAAAGAAAAAAAAAAAAAACTTTGAAATGTGTTCAGGAAGCCTGGAGAAGTTGTGTTCAAGCCACTCTGTAAGACTGCGGAGGTCTTGGAAAATATATAGGAATGATGGTGGCTTTACTCAGACTTTTTGGCTATTTGTCACTTTATTGAAGCAAATACATATTTAGAAGCGATTATTTACTGGTTTTACTGGAAAAAAAATGTGAATTAGTTCATTTTTTGGACTGTGAACTAGTCTCCAAAATCTGAAGACTCTATTACTGTAATGGCATTGCACTTAGCTTTTATGAAGTGTGAAATTGAACAACTTAGTTGAAGGAAAAACATGTCATTTTATTTATTTATTTGCAAATTGGATCCAAATCCCAGTTGGAGGTTTAGAAAAGTGGATTTTTACAGATATTGATTCCAGTCAAATTGGAGCACATCGGTGCGATGACATCACCAAATTCAGAGTGACAGTTTTAAGCATAATCAGTGCGGCTACTGGCAGAACTCTGAAGGACAACATGGAGAAAAAACTGTTATGGCACTTTGTGAAGCGGGGGGGCTTCTGTGCAGGAAGCAACCGGCTGTTGAACAAATGCTATGGCTCATTAATAAGCACTGGTGTTTTCAAAGCACAAAAAAGTGTTTGTTTACTTCATGAATCAAATGCAAGCGTTCTAGGCAGAAAATAAATCTGCTCTTATCTCCAGCCAGTGGCATTTTCAGCAGATGTCACTGTTGACAGGAATTAAGGTTTGAGTGTTGACTACTTCTGCCAGTATCTGCTCATTCTCTGTAAATCGTTATGCAAAGTTTCTTCTTCCCCTCAAAAGGAAAAACTGAAAAAAAAAACAAGTTCTTCAGGTAAATTCTCCTCACTTGCATTCTGCTTCGTAAGTATTTAGAGACTGTGATATCTGAAGGCAGATAACTGTGATTTGTGCTGCTGAATTGCTGAGTGAAACAATGAATTAAAGGAAGTAGCTTGCACTCAAAAACACTCTGCTGAAGATTCAGGAAAATATAGAAATCTGAAGGATTTGCATTTGATCAGATTTTTTGCATGTGCAGAGAAGCTATACACAGAAGGACAACATTTCTGTATGCAGAGCATCATTTCTACACATAAATAAGAAGAATCCAGTTTTTTAGCCCAGAATTCTGTCGCAGAATCAAGGAAAATTCCCATAACGTACATCTCAAAAGTAAGTTTGTTGTAATCCAGAAACATTGAGTCTACCTTCCTAAAGGCTAAATTAAAAAAATTAAAAGATAAAAATGAAGATTTACATAAATATGGGAGGATAAACAAGGTGAATATGAGAAAATAAGCGCTCACACACTGTTCAAATGAAATATGAATAAGTTTAAATAGTTAAAAACAAATCCTAAACAAAGATTCTTCTAAACTTAAACGCAAAGATGCTGAAGATCTTTTTGCATCTGATCAACCAACAGGTAATTAAAGCAAACCAAAGGTGACACTGCACCATACATTGTAGTGTTTGAGCACAAAGAAGAGGAAGAAACGTACAAACTGGAGGATGGAGCAAAGGAAAACATGCAGTAAACAAAGGGAAGAAGAAAAAAAAAAGCAAGACTGTGATGGAGAAAAGGCCATTCAGAGTGCAGGCAGGAATTGATTTAAAAAATAAAGGTCCCTGTTTATTTTTCCCAACATCATTTTGTCCCCCATGACTGTTAGAGCTGCCAACATGCGTGAAAGGCTTCTGCTGTGCTGGCACCACTGAAATGTCAGTACCGTTGCTCTTCAGTGGGGGGCAATGCAAGGCTGAATGAGTCGTGGAAGAATCCTTCAGTGTTATTCCTCCTCTATCCCTGAATAAAAACCGTGCTTCTCTTCTCAAGCAGAAACAGCTCGGAACATGTCTCCTTGCATACTGTTTAAGTCAAACTGTATTTTATGTTCATAAATTTTAACACAACATGTAAAAAACATACATGTGCATTGAACTTTGTATGAAGCAAATCTATCTTCAGCCTCCTTTCCTTTTCAGATGGAATTAAACTTGTCAGTCTCTAAACCTGACATGACAATAGCTTTTTTTTAATAAAAGTGTAATAACTTGGAAGTGAGTTTAGTGATGTCTTCAAAAAAACAAAAAATAAAAGAATACTTCATGACAGCTGTGTATTGTATCTCTACATTTCTAGAACTTATAACAATCCCCTCAGGTCTGGATTTTGCAGACTCCCTAATTAAAATTGCAGCTGTCAGTTCTTACAAAAATTAAATTATTTTGTTAGGTAATTCAGTCTTAGGCTATCTGGTTTTGGATATGGAGGCTAAATTATAATTGCTATTTCCCCACTGCATTGAAGCAAGCTCTGTATATGAGAAAATGTAGCATATGTGTCTAACATTGTGTCTGCTTATTAAAGACTAGTAACATAAAAGATTCTTACTAACACAGCATGCTAAACAAGTGTTTAATGTGAAATGATTTAAATGATCAAATAAAGGCTGTTGAAACACACTATATTTCATATTTTCACTGTAAATGTCACATTAACAATTAGCAACTATATCTCGCTAATAGCTAATGCTATTAAAGTGGCCATGAGACATGCTTAGAAATTTAAAGGAGCTTTTTAAACAAGGGTTTCATTTTAAAATATTTAAGGGAGAACATTTAACTGAGGTCTCGCGACCTGTTCA
Organism: Pseudomugil tenellus; assembly: GCA_037177515.1. Taxonomy (NCBI): domain Eukaryota; kingdom Metazoa; phylum Chordata; class Actinopteri; order Atheriniformes; family Pseudomugilidae; genus Pseudomugil; species Pseudomugil tenellus. Next base: position 11,612,850 of record JBAMHX010000027.1, on the reverse strand, counting down.
GGGTGTACCCCGCCCCTCAACCATTGTCAGGGCTCCAGCCCCCCCCCCGCGAGCCCGTCTGGGACTGAGCGGTAAAAAATGGATGGATGGGTGGCATTTAACTGAGGACTCTGTTTTTAAACTAGAATTTTAGAACTGAATTAATGCTAGTTATTTAACCAAAGCAAACATGTTTAACAGAGAAAAAATATCAGACAATGATCATACTAATCCTTTTGTTCCATTTTTCTCTAGTTCCAGTCGTGATACTGCAGATTTAAAGAGAAGATTACAAACATGCTAATTCATGTTGTAAAATTAAAGTTCAAAGGGGAAATGCTAGCTTTACAAGAGTAAAGGCTATTTTTTTCTTTTTATCAAAAAATTCCTCAACATTTCTTGTTGTTTTTTTCAAGGTAATATTCAGCAAACCATTATTATATTAACTGCGATATTATTTTCATCGTGTTCTGCTAAAACATACAGAAAATCACTCATTTGGTTTTTGAGTTAGACGATTGTAAATGTCAGTAACTAAAAATGTCACCCATTCTGTCTGCATCTAAAAGTCAGAACTACTTTGGAAACAGATGAATAATTACAAATGCATGAAAACAGGATTCATACTGCAGCTCAGCATGGTATGAAAGCACATGTCTGCAATCTCACTGACCTTTTCCACATCCTGCAACAATGTAGTGATGAAACTGACACAAACATATCTTTCCCTATCAGGGTCATGCCTCTACCTTTTCTCTTTCAGAGGTGCAAAATAAATGTTTTAAGGGGTCCAAATGTCATTGATTTGAAGCCACTCTTAAACACCTATTTGTTCATTTTGAAACAAAACCTTAAATCTGGTCTCTGATCCATAAAGGTCAGGTTGGAACATTTTGCTGTGGCACATTTTCAATTCTTCAAGGTTTTGTTAGTGTAAAATCAACCCTCACTGTCATACTTTTGCATATAATCCGCAAACTTTCAAGAAAACAAATATGAGAAGAAGCAGAAAATACAGCTCTCCTGAAATTAAATCCCCTTCAACATCTGATCCTCTCTTTCTCTTCCTGTTTATTTCAGGGACGTCTACCCCACCAAGTCTGAGTCTTACTTCTAAATCTTTCATTACCTTTGGATCCATGAAGGTAGCACTCCGGCCCTTGCACTCACAGTTTAAGCTGTTAAAATTTTCATAGCTACTCTTTTTTTCCATTTTCTAAAAACTGATTCAACATAAGCACAATGTGGACAAAAAAGAGGAGACGCTGTGTGGTCTTTACATTGAAAAAAAGATGTGTGTGGCATGGTTTTATAATTACATAAAACACCAAGACCCTCATAATGCTGATGCAGCATTATTATAAGATTAATTTATGGGTCAGAGGATTTGCTTTGTCCTCTGTAGGCTAAAAGCTGCTGACTCTCATTCCTTCTCTTCAAAGGAAACTTAAATTTCTAGGAAAATGAATATTTCAACTATTCTGGCAAATTGGGTGGAAAAAGCTACACTTCTCTACGCTATGGCAGATTACTTTCAGTAAATGACATAAAATCACCAAGGAGTCTTTATAGTAAAACATCCAAAAGCTCCGGAAGCATCGTAAAAACACATTTAGGTGCACAGGTCCATTTGGCGATGTGACGTGAGTGACTCTGGCAGTCTACAGTGCAGAACCAAGAAGTAGGTCATCCCCATTGACCTGGCTCACATAATCAGCATACACTGTGTGTGTCACTTTATGATCTCGCCGTTCCAGTTCTCTCTCAACTCGCGGAAAGCAGAAAATAGCAAAACAGAGTGAAACGGTAGAACCAGAAGAAAGAGAGCAGAGCATCTGAGGCTGAGCGTAAACATGATATCTGCCTGTCGGTATTTATAATGTCACATTATGGGGCTAAATAAATCGTGTCTGGTCAAAATTCAAGTGGAAATCTGATCTGAAAAATTCTTCATGGATGCAATAGCAAGTCATACCTTCTCTTAAACATTTCCTACTTTTGGAAATTGGAACATTAAAAAAAACTGGTGCTCAATCATTCAAATTTGTGTGAATTAAATTATTTAGATCTGAATGTTTATCAAAAAGCTAAACTCATATTTTCCTTTTTTCATGTGGGTTTAAACCATTATGTTTTGTTAGAATCTTTCAAAGAATTTGAAAGATCCCGCAAATGCTTACATGATTTATAGATCGAAGGGGGGAATAAAGCATAATCAGCTTTCATAGCAGTGGTGGATATGTGAATCCAGATTAACCCCTGGCCTCTCACAATGGTTGAGAATGAGTTGGCTTTACAAAGGTCATTCAGTCCGTGCCCAAGTTGGACCAAATTTCCGTTCTGAATTGTTTTTACAGCAGGATTTTTTCGGATATATTCTCAGGCATGCAGAACAACAAGTTTTTCACCCATTTTCAAGCAAATACTGGTCTGCACAGAGAAAATATTCCATAAATCATGTGGCAACGTCTGAAAGAAATCCATTTCACATCGTCTGCTTCCTCATTCACAGGTGCTAGTGCCATTAGTCCAATTAAGATAGACAACTATAAAGTGTATTTATATGATGAACATATCCAGAGGTGAAGCTAAAAAATTATTTTAGAGAAGAGATGAAAAATTTCTGAGCTTTGGATGTCAGATTTTTTTAATCTCTGTTTCTTCTTGCCGTACACCGAGGCTGCACTCTCCAGCTCTTTAACAAGTTAATATCACTAACAGTTGCCTCACACACATAAGTGTATTGTCTGAGTCAGAAACCATGCCATGTTGATCCCTAATCTGCTCCATGGCATGCTGGCTGTGACCAATCATGGCCTGTCATGCTCTAAAGTGGTCAGTCACAGTTAACAGGATTGGCTGGTCATAGTCTGGGATGCAGAGGCTATTAGTGACTGATAAAGGGTGACGTTTGTGATTGTTTGCGTGTGTGGCGGGGTCTGTCTAGCCTCCTGCTTGTGCGACCCAGATCGGGGTCAGTAGCGGATGTGAAATTAGATGTGATGTTTTTAGGTGGGGGGGGGGAGATTATAAGCGACGTAAACAAGTCTGATGTTGTCAAGGACACATTTTAACAGGTTGCTTTGAGCTGCAGTCCAACCAAATACAGGTTAGCATTCTGGTATTAAGGGATTTTTGTAAAAGCTCCTCTTGAACTTAAGATGGATCAGCAAAATGGTAATATGCCAATAAAAGGGGGAGCAGACGTAGCCACATATTTGATACCATGTTCTAATCTTATATCTCAGTGGTGCTGATAGCTGGTTGAATAAAACTGACACGGGGATTCAGCTGCAACTGTTCAGTTCAGAGGAAGTTTTTATGTAGGATATGAAAAAGCACTTCAAGACTTCTTCTCTTTCACTTTCTTACCACTTGTTGGTGCCTCATTTGCACCTTATTTAACGTTAATGGTGTTCTTTAAAAAAAAAAAAAAAGCCCAGGACCTTCAACAGGGATAACATAGTTCTGAAAATCCCTCCTTCTGCGATTGCAATTCTCTTTACCGATACCCTTAAACGTTAGGCTTTGTGCCCCCATGTGGATATAAAAGTGATTAAACTCTACTTATTCCCTGAAATACTTTGCTATTATTCCACTTTTGATTGGATAAGGAAATGTTTTAGGCATGAAAGCAGCTGCCTAGTGTGGAGCATGCATGCATGAATAGAGCACTAGAAGGATGGAGGTAAAGCATGTGGTGCATGCAGCATAGCACGCAAGATTTTTCAGCTGATGTGAAGTTTTCAGGACAGTACTGCTGTAATAATCTGCTTCTTATCGAGTAATAATACTGGGGTACTAACTCTTCTGGTAATATAGTTCAGATGTTTGGAACAAGGAGAATTTTAAAATTTAGGATTAAAAAAAAATGCAGTTCTTTAGCTGACTTATCCCAGAATCACTCCTCAAGAATGATTTATTTTCTTTTGTGAACCTGAACTGACTCCTGCACAGATTCACAGCACCAAATATTTACAGTATGTTTCCTATTACACCTGATCTCTGAACCCTCGCATACTTTCAGTATGAGCAAAGTCAGACGTCGGTCATAGGTGTTTACAATAAATTCTGAGGGTAGGAATGTGGTGTTTAATATTTCAGCAGCTCTTGTTGAGGATTTTCCGTTATGATGTCATCGTAGATTTGAACAATGCTTTTTAAGGATAGTAAATTACCACAAAATGGCATCAGACTTGTGATTTGGAAAGAAATATTACAAAAGTAATATTTGTATCAGACAAGGCTGCAAAGGGACAGTAAGCTGTTTTAGAGCTGTGTGCTTATCTTTTAAGAAAACTAAACAAGCAATTCTATCTTTTCTAGTCTCAAAATGATCTGCAACTAAAACACTGAAGCTCAGAGAGCTCTGACTTAGCTGTGGGCAATTTAAACTGTGATGACAGTAAACATTTGGTGGTCTCCATAAAGGGCTAACTTTGCTAACCAGTTTCCACACCTAATTGCCCACTTAATATGTTTCTGAACATTGCATTTGCTTTTAAAACCAGAGGAATAATATGTATTTGTAACGTGCTTTTAACAGACATTCAACCACAAAGTGCTTCAGCGAATACAAACAAAACTAGATCACAAACATTCTGAAAGAATCAAAATGTGTATAAGTTTAGCTAATTCTTAAATAAATGTCTAGCCAGTGAAGCAAAAGAGAACGCCTCTGCTTCAAAAGAGCATCAACTTTGTGTCCTAAAAAGAGTTTTTGGGGCCACCAGTTATATCTAACTTACTGCGAGTCAGGTAGTAAATCTGAATCAAAGATATAAGGAGGAGACTGAAGATGTAAGGCTGTAAAGATAAGGGTCAAAAGCTATCAGGGACAAAAATTAAGGTTTTTATTTTCTCAGACTTCAGTTTCACTTAATTAAATTTAACTACTGCTTGATATCAGACAAGCAGAGAGATAAGGGAGGTAGATTATGGAATGCAGTCAGCTTAAAAGAGCAATACAGCTGAATATCGTCAGCATATAAGTGATATGACATCTCATGCACTTGCTAATCATCTGCCTTAGCCAAACCATAACATAAAAAAGTGTTGGGCCCCAAAACAAAACCTTGGGGTACTCAGAAGTAAGAATAAAACCATTTGAAAACCACTCCAGAGACCACCCTCCAGAGACAAACACTGAGCAAGAACTCTCTTATCTATTGGTTATTGAAGCTACAAAGTACTTCACATTCTGCATTTGGTTCCCTTGAAGCAAGCTGAAACCTACATTTTTAACCAGTTTACTTCCTTGGTTAAAGATCATTTGCGCTTCATGCAGGACAACTTATGTTCCCACTACTTTAGAGCAAAAAATGGACTTGTGTTGGCCGTATTTCGATTAGAATGTTTAGAGTTTTCTTCCACTTCTGAGCCCAAAACCATTCTTTCCTACCAACCGACTATCATCCACCATGTGCATATTTTTTGGTTGTGCTAATCGATAATGCTTTATCACATTATTCTCCTCGTATACTTCAGTTCACTCCACAGACTGAGACCTACATTTGTAGGCGGACCAGAGTTTTTCTCTCTAAAAAAATCTAACTTTCTTTACAGATGAAGTAGGATTCAAATCAGAAGCTCTGGTGTGAATGCACCGTAAATGCTCAGTTGCTCAGATTGCTTTAAAGTTATTTGGAGAAGGTTACTTCCATTTAGTTTCTTAATAAGCACATAGAGGATCAGGACTGTTGTGGATAATGATTGCATCTGGTCTGGCAACCAGCACTGAACAAAAAAGCTTAGCTCACAATACAGAAAGTTATGAAGATGTCAAGGATTTTTGGTTTTCATTTATTACAGATAGACTTTTATCCAATCATTTTAAAATATAAAACTAACTGAATAGTCATCACAGATTATCCAGAGCTACCCATAGGTCAACTGCTTATTGGGTAAAAAAAAAAGAAAATCTTGAGCCAGGAAGGATATGGTAACATCTACATTTAACACAAAGAAGCTGAAGCAGCAGAACTGACAGGCAGATGCTGGCATCTGTCTTTTCCACATTATTGTTTTCCCTCTGAGGTTATGCACATGTTTATTTAAAAGGGCCTCCTATCAGACTGTAGTGCAGTTCAAGGCCCTGAAGTGACCCACATGCACAGAAGACTTGACGTGACACGTAGCACGCTGTGTTCAGGGAGGTAAATGTGGACGCTACACTTTTCAGTTTTGAGTTATGATGGAATCAAACAGCCCCCCCCCCCCCTCCCTTTGCAATCCTATGTAGCCTCACTTCTGTGAAATAAAAGTGAGTGGATGCAAAATGACTGCGTCACACGAGGACATAAAAGTCCAATTTGGGCCAGTTTTACCTGTAAGGTCTGCATGTTTGAGACCATTCTCATGTCACACCCAAATGCCAAATCATGCAAAAACATGTTTTGTGAAGCACATTGCAGAGCAAGTATAGAATCACTGTCAGTCTCTAAGGGTGTCTATATTTTGAAGGATACGTTTAAATACCAAAACCAGCTAATATACTATTCCAAAACTTAAAACCACCATTGCTCACCAAAGTGTAGTAAAATTGTATTGCTTCTAATTGAGTATCCAGTATGTATTATTTTATAATCTATATTTGTCAACATTTTTGGCAAAGGCATGATACACTTTTTCAACTAGTGCAACTTTTCAGGAAGCTGAATCTACTTCTTTATAGGGCTAAATTATCTTTCAGGAGAGTTTTTCTACTGATCAGGAGCTATGTTGAAGTGTTTGAGTCGTGACATATTAACAGAATTTACTTTTTGGTTTGTATGCATTCATTTAACCTAGCCCTTTAGATGTGGTGTCGTGGGAGATTAGATAACCACGACTCCATGATCCTCCAAAGACAAGGCTCTAACCCTTCCAGCCTGAATGCAAATAAGGATTTAGGATGCATTTCATATTCCTCTGCCGAAACATTGCACATCCATATGACAACTGTAAAATATAAAGTTTACCAAACTACTTATCCTCTCCACAGGCCTGTGTGAGCTGACAAGTTCCAAAGAACCACTGAGGCTTATTGTCACACTTTGAAGTTTCCATGACAACGTTACACTCATCTTTCCCAGCTAGTGATTAAAGAATGCACTGGTGTGGATAAAATAAACTGATCTGAAGTGAAAATGGAGAGCGAAGGGGGGCGAGTGGAAAGTTTCCAGTATGTCTTTGTCCTTTTTCAAGGATGTTTAGATTGCAATTAATGCTTTCACCCTCAAGCGCCTGAAGCTTGCATCTGCTGACACTTTGAAGATTGAATTAAACAGTTCCAGAGAGATAAGCATATCATGATTCATACCTCATATTGTGTCCTGGAAGCTACACATCGGTAAGATAACGTGATATTTTAAGGGTGTAACACTGGGGACTAATGCGATCAGCAACAGAAAAAGCATCAGGCATCAAAGGAAGACTAAGAGGCCACCTAAGAAAAAGCCAGATGAGTTATATCTGGAAAGTAAAGCCAGCTGTTGCTGTACTGCACAATTCCCACAGTCATTCTTCAGGTAGGAGTGGTAGAAAAAAAAAGATCTGAGAGCTGAGATGCCTTTTTGAAGCCCGCCTAGGCTGACAATCTCTCCCTGAGACATGTCAGGGGAAACAGGAAAAGCAACTTAAACAATACTATTGTTGCTATATTAGTCGACATCATGGCACTTCAAACTAAGCTCCACACGGAGCCATTTTCAAGTAATCTGTTTTTCAAATCAAATTCAGCAAATGCTAACTTTTTTTTTATGAGGAATTTGTGGAGACAAAGCAGCAATTTCCAAACTACTTTTTAGTTACAGCCTAAAAGTAGCTCATGCCACATATTTCTATTCGACTTTTTTTTAAGATTTAAGCTCGTCAATCTGTTGGTTGCTAAAAAAATCTGGCGTTTCAGTCCAGCTGCTTGCCTTCAGCTTGCAGTTGTCTCACACATGAAACACTCAACCTGGATTTCCTTGATTCCTCTGACCCGCAGCAGGTGAGAAGGATCAGTAGTAGCACTGAGTCTGTGTTAGCCAGCTGTCAGACACACGCTTCAACACACACAACACGCATGCACCGATGCGTACCAAACATGCTTCAGCTCATAGAAGCTGACCCTCCAGGGAGGGTAATAAAAACAAAATAAGCTAATTTTATTAAAATGCATACGCTATCATGTAAGTCTGTAGGATTTGCACGTCACCTCTCTTGAAACATCATTTAAAGGCAATGTGCAGCTTTTAAGCCACTCCATGAGAAAAACTCAAGTACACACACATTGAAGGAACCCTAAAGGCACTGTCTCCTGTCTTTATGTGTCTTTGGCTTCATGCAAACACCAAAACACATAGTGGCTCTTTGAAAGTGGGTCACACAAAACCAGACTCAGTGGAACTCCACCCCACCACGCACACACATCTATTTAATGTGCTTCTTTTTTGGCAATATCCAAACCACCACAGTAAATACCATTCCCTTTACTCGCCATGGCTTTTAGAGGTTCAGCCAACATTTTGGTGACTGATAAAACACTGTTGCGTTATTTAAGATTGGTATATCCAAGGTAATTAGGAATGAATGATTCGGATGTTGCATGATTAAAGCAGATGTAGACTTTTAGATGTTTGTGCTGAAGTAGTTTTTCCAGAACCATGATACAGCTGGCTCCACAACACTCATTGGTTGAGCTCTGAAGTCACTTGCTCTGTCATTATCATTCCAGTAATGCTGGCACAGCACTTCTTTTCCATTGAGAATATAGTCTGAGCTGAGATGGAGGATGGAAGCATGTGGGAATACCACCCCCGGGACTTACAGACTTAGAGTAAACTAAGAGAGACCCGAACTCCCAATGAGACATACTGCCTCCTACTCTCCTGGCAGTATTGCATGGAAACACAAAGCAAGCCCCTTCTCTTCCTCAGCCCCTTACCTTCCACATGATTAAAATCCCATCATCCACAAACAAAGTGAAAAAGAGAGGAAGAGAGATTGGAGGGAGACTGGCAGCTATCTTGGGCTCTCTCACTCTCCTCTGTAGGATGTAGAAGTGGTGGCGTCTAACACGGCAGCATGGAGCGATCTGAGGAGTCGCTGAGGATGTGGATACGTCTCCGTGGCTGTGTCATCACCCCTCATGACATGTTTCCTCCTCCGTCTGTGGGAGCATTTCCATCCTGACCCGGCAGAGCGAGAGATAGAGAGAGAGAGACGGGACAAACTAGTGCACCGCCCCCTCACTATCCCCCCCCCCCCCCAACGTCCATTCCTCCCTCTGTGTTTCACTGTATTCAAATCTGCCAGTGAGCTGCCCAGCCTTTAAGTAGGCCAATCACTGGACTGGGAGGTGGAGTCTGAGCTGCTTGTGTGTGTTTGCAATATGGTCATCCCACACAGACTGATGATGTAGAATTAGATGTTTATTTCTGTTCATCTTTCTTTGCATCCATGCATGCAGGCAGCAGATAATAAAGTTAGTTTCTTTTATATAAGAATATTGATCTTCATACATCATGACAATTTTTTTTTTATATACTGTTGAAGCGGTTGCTACTGTTGTCCAGCAGTCACCATCAACACGAATAAAACAGAAAACGTGCTTCAGCTAAAGAAACGAATGGCTGACTAATTCGAGGAAGCACTTCCTGTTTGACTGACCTGCAACAGTAGGTTCACTTTTGTTTAGGTTTGCACAAAGAACAAAAGTTTCCATTTCCATATTTGGACAAAATGGCTCTTAATCAAACCAAGATTTCAGTTTGGTTCTCTTTTTTTATATATACCAAAAACACAATGAAATATGGAAGCTAACAAAACAGTGCCTAAATCTATTAGTGTAAAATTTGAGTGAGGAATCTTTTTTTGTCTCACAAATGAACTAAGTTTGCTTTATTTAATAAAGAATATAAAATATTTTTTATAGTTTCATGAAAATGTATTTTGCAAAGAGGTAAAAATGCATTAAAAATGTATTTTAGCAACAAAAAGTAAGTACTATTAAGCTATGACTTAGTAGTGGATATATGTCCAAGGATTTAAATTCTTTTCGTTCTGAACGGATGAAAATGAATGTTCTCATTTATTACTTCTATTGCTATTTTTTTCTTTTTTTTAATTAAACACCTCTTTTACTACTGTTTCATGTCCGAGGAGAGAGCGTTTGCCTTTATGCTTCAAGTCATAAAAATTATTTCTTAGTAGAGAAAAATGTTACTTCTTTTTGTGAAATGATCACAGAAGGAAAACACTTAGTTCCCATTTAACCTCTTTTAGGCAAAGCTGACATTACACCTTGACATCGTCTTACTTTTTTTTAGGACTAAATGTGAACAGTCGATATGATGTCTCACATTTACAGTTGCTGCTCTTCCTGAGAAGTATCTTATAGTACATGTAATCACTGAATCCTCCCTTTGGTGCTATTTTTTATATGCTTTGCTACTACAGGCTTCAATTTCCTGTTCGGCAGAGGTCCCATTCAGAGGATGGAATGGTAGGAGATGAATATAACCAACTGCACGGTCATTATCACACTTGTTACCTTTCTTTCAAATTGGCAAGTCTGTTATCCCATTTCAGTTCAAATAAAGAAAGAAAGATAATTAAAACTTTACATAGTCTTCCTTTCCCGGACTGTGCTGTTCACATAATGGAGAACAGACGAGTCTACAAAAAAACCATACAGACCAGACCCTCGTCAGTTCCAAATGTTCCCTGAAAATAAAGTTGTGTTTCATCAGAACTGTTCAATAATTGGCAGATAACAGGGCCATCAATGCATAAAGCCAGGGAAAAGAAAAAAAAACGCCTCAGGACAGCTCTACGGGATAATAGTACCCAGATTGGACCTTTAGTTAAAACCCAAGAAAACCCAAGAAAACCTCTGACACAGAGAAAGGATAAAAGGAACAAAGACAGCAACACGTATCCTTGCATAGGCTCAAATAAAACTGTGAACAATGATCCCTCTGAGACCTCAAGTGAGTCTCAACCGTTGGCATAGACTGTAAAACATTCGTAGTTTCAGAAACAAACTTGAAACTTCACAATAACTCCATCACAACTGAAGATGCTCTTGTGGATGAGAGCAAAATCACTTTGAGGAACTAAAGCCATTCCAGCTAGTTTGACCAAACATATACTCGGGTCCTCAAGCATCCCTGGGTTTAATGATTTATACTGATCCACCTGGACCTGCTTGTAATAAAAGGTTTCAGACTACTCAAGTCAACATCCAAGTTGTTATTATAACTTAAAAATCGGATCAAAATACAATATAAGATTTGTTTTTTAAATTTCTTTATTAAACTGAACCAGAATATACATAAAATGGTAATTGTGTTTAGAAGTCTTGTAAATAAAGTGTTCTTAGCATTTGAGATATATAAAAGCCTACTTTGTACTAAGTTGCACATCAGTGACTCATCCTCTGCAAGTCTCTCTCTTCACCTTGAAACCTCAGCTGTTTTGGCTGGTGCTCATAAAACCCCCTCCTTTTTATGTGGACCAAGAGGAAAGCAGCTTAAATTAATCTCTAAGATTCAAGTCGGTCCCCACACAAGGCAAGCTGGCATGCATAACTGCAGCCTTTGGTCTAAAATACTAAGAGTTCACAGAGTATCTGACTGGAAACTATGCTGATCCAATACACTGTGGACACTTAAACCTACCCATTTTACATAAAAGGGTGCAAAATAAATTGATGAAGCATAATCTGCAGAAACTTTTATTCAGAAGTTTACATCTTATGTGATTTACTGTAAAAGCATTGAAGTCTGCAAGATTTATAGCTGGATGAAGAATAACCCCTAACTTTTACCGCAATGCTGTGTCTGGGAGTCTAGAACATGGTACTGTTTAGGGATGGGTTAGACAGTACCGTGGGGGTTTTGGGGGTTAAATCATGTTGATTGCATCAAGCCAAATGGGTTGTTTGGGTCTGATAAATTCCAGTAACTGTTTTCAAAAGTGAATGCACCATAGAAATGCCAAGCCCTGGCAGAGATTTCAATTAGATTAGATGTTCTGAATTCCTGTAAGGTTATGGGGAATTTTTTTTAACCAAATTTGGCTTTAAAAGGGAGATTTAGCCAGGGAAGTTGAGATTTGAAAACTTAAATAATTTGACATATCAATATCTATGAAGCAAAGAGATTCTGGCTGCATGTCTGTGGCGGCTGGACTGGGATCAGTCGAGGTGAGACTGCTGCTAAAGAATGCTCTTTTGGAGAAGGAGAAGAAAAGAGTTTCCATCTTAACTCAAATCCCAGCCAGAGTAAGATGTTTCTGTTTCCCAATGCTTTTTTCAGTCCACCAGGAGATGAAATGTTCCATGCCACAGCAAGAAAAATCCAGACACAAGCAATTAAAGAGGTAACTGGCCAAAGGAAAAAAATAAACATTGACTCGAGGCAATGCGGAAAGTATACATGCATATTAGTGGTGAAATCTGAATGTAGGTCGGAGTTAGAATTCAAATGAGTTTTGTCATTTCTAATACTGTGAGATTAGCTCCATGTAGACATATTAGCTCCATTTCTATTGAAGTGATTTTTCATCAATACTTCATGAAGAAAACAAGTCAAGATGATGAACATTTAACAAACTCAAGTTTAGAAGAAAGTTTAGAAGAAATTTTTCCCCCCTCTGGTCAGAGAATATGCTTCAGTGCTAACCCTGCTAGCATAAACATTTAGCTGCATAGGCTGTAGGGTGGATGAAATGTCTTTTTTTATTAATTAATTTATTTTATTGATTTATTTTACAATGATGCTTTCAAATGTGCAAGAAATTCTTTTTAAAATTGAACTACTACAAGAAGTTATTGTGTGTGAGAGCAAAATACTTTGAATGGCTCACCTGTATAAAAGGGAAACTAAGAAATGAAAAAGACTAGAACACATTATATTAAATAAGCAATATGTCACATTTCAGTTGTAATAAAAGAAACAACCAAAACACATCTTTATTCTGTTGCTATAGCATGAGAATGCATCCATCCTGTTGCGTTTGGGGGGGATCGTGCGGCAGACTGTTTGTCGCTTCAACAGTAAAAGCTTGTAACAGAGTCCACCCGGACGCAATATCCCCCACCTTCACTAAGGACATGGTTAAAACTCTGTTGGAGGTGGAAGTTAACCCTTTGAACCCAAAGCCTTTTTTGTTTGAAACGTTACTGGAGAAGGGAGTGCGCTTCAACACTCCCTCCAGGGACTTTAGAAAGGTTGTTAAAACAGTTAGAACTCATCCTGGAGGCAGAGGGAGGCTACCCTTTCATCCACTGGGGTAAACTGCAATGTACAGTCAGAGGGGAATGGGTATGTGTTCACCTGCTCAAGCCCTCTCACCGGGAACAACTACAGAGTGGAAGAGAAGCCAGCCTTTTTCGGAGACACTGGTTCCAAAAGGTTTTACTTAGCTGGACTCAAGGCTGGGATATACTTGCATCTGACATGTCCCCGTATGTATTATTTCATCCACACATTATGAGCATAATTTTAGCACACACGCTTTTACGCAAGGTAATTTGTTGCAATATTGACTTAAATTGTAGAGGCGTCCATCCAAACAAAAGCATGAACACGATGTCAGAGAGCGATTCTTGGACCTTTTTTGCAATGGCTTTATTATTATGGTTATTATTTCTTACTGTTGCACCGTGACAAACACTTATGCCTAGTTAGTAAAAATGTATAAATTGTTTCCAGAAATGCCATCGAAGTCTAATGTTACAAGTTGAATGATCTTTTCACTAGTTGAGAGTTCTATTGCTACGTACTGCCTCCTACCTGTGGTCTCCAGTATTGAATGTAACAGCAGCAGCAAGTATATACAGACTATTGACAGTATATAATTACTGGACAGAGCATACGTCACGTCACCCATAGGTTTCTGAAAAGCGAAAATGAAGCCAATAGGCGGGCCCTACCGTCGCCATCTTGCTTTTTCGTCTTCATTGGAAAATCCAAAAATGGATGAGAGGGCTCCGTCACGGTGGCGCCAGCATGAAGTACGCAGCTGTAACCAGTGATAGCGCTCTACCACACATCAATCAAAAGACAGGCCTCTAAATTTAAGATTAAAATAACATCGAAACCAAAGCGTTAGAAAAAAATCACCCCCTCAGAGTTTACAGACGGAAAATTGGACCTATTAAACTGAAAAAAGTTTTTGGAGCCACTCTGTAAACATGTTTATTTCAGCTGTGAAATCGGACATTTTAACATGTGAGTCTATGGGAATTTCCCGCTATTGGTGCCAGTCATCTAGCAGTGAGGGGTGAAATCCGACTTCCGCATTAGCGTGACCATCGGCAGCCATAGATTGCCGCCTGATACAGACGTAGCTGAACATTGTCATACCTACATCATTGAGCTCTTATACATGTCCTGCACCACCTCTTTGATACTCCTGACTTTCTAGAACAATACCTCGCTTCCATTAGCAGCTTTTGGTACTTTTTTGTAACATTACCACAGCGTATCCCAGCCTTTTCACACTGTTCCATGTCTCTAGAGCTAATGTCTGCAGGATCACACCTTATGGCACCTTCTGTTGTAGCTGCTGAGCTTACAGGAGGTTTTAACATAGGTAAGCTGCAAGCTTAAGCATTAGTAAGCTGTAGATATTAATGCTGCAGGCTTCAGCATCCTTGCATACTTATTTGAACATCGTTACGAGCATAACAAAAGGTGCAATAGGTAAATTGGTTAAGAAAATGTCACTGCCTTCAACTTTATGACTTTGACATTTCCCAGTGTGGACCATTAAATCTTTGATTGTTTCTTTTGATAAATCATTTTTTCCTAAAAGTTGAAAATCATTATAAATTATAAATTATCCATCATAAATTGTTTTTCTTTGTTATTTGCAGGTGTTTTTGTGATGAAACGTTTTTGTTTTTTTTTTTTACTTTGAACCCAAGTCGTGTCTTGTGAAAGACAAGGACTCTCATCTTATCTTACTGGATAAAGGTACTGTTTAGTCATAGCTTTGATTTGTGCACATTTTTTGTCTTTGGAATCTCTCCACAAGCTCTCTTTAAAATTAAAGCACACAGACACAAGGACTCTTCACTCATTCGAGTCTCTCAGCAAACTGCACAAGTGTCCTCCACCTCTATTGTTTTTTTTTTCTTTCCTCAGAACACTATACTTATGTCAAGGTATAAATAATGTTAAATTCAAATGACATTTTGAAATTAGGAAAGAAAAAGCACGGAAATTTAGTCGGAATGATTTAATGTTCCACGTAAACAGACATGCAGATGATCGTATTTCTAGATGACGGATCAGTGGAAAAACTTTGAGGTTAAGGCTTGTTTATAGTTCATATTAAAATGTCAATTTCTGGGAGATTATTTTAATGTGTTTTTTTCTACATTTAGAAAAACTATAGATATTCTTTTATTGCATAGCTTTTAAACTTATAAAAAGGGATTTAGCATATGGGAAGTTGGCAGTCTAGCATGTTTTTGTTTTTTAATTTTTTTTCAACCTTTGGCAACTTCTCTCTGTTCGGGAAAGCTGATCTACTCAGAGTTTTAAATAGGCTTATTTTTAACGACCAGGAATGAGTGGAATGCAGAAGAGTGTGTGTCCTTTCTCAGAGTGAGACCATCACGAGTATAGAGGACGACAAGGTTACGACCGAGATCTTTCCAGAGGGCACCAACTCAGTGTGTAGTCTGGGATTTGTGGGTTTTGCCTCACCCATATGTGTTGTTGCACACAGAAGACTTTAATGTATTAAATGGCTCTTAGCCAACACACAAGATAGAATAAATGTAAATTGACAGATTCTTCAGGCTATCTAGTAAAACCAGTCATGCAAGAAATCTTACATACAGTATATACCGATTGGACTGCATCTGTATGTTTACAGAGGCATCTAAGGCATCTTTATAACACACATATAATATCTTAAAATCACCATTTACCACTTAGTAATGTCATTTATATTGCATGCCTTATAAGGAGCTTTAAACTATGGTATTGACCTCTACTTGCATCATCATCTTCAATACGTTTTTTTAAGTGGACACATGTTGCCTCATCCCACAAGATTATATGACCATGACCTTTACTTTAGAGAACCACACTAGTCACAGTTAAAACCCTTCTGGAAAATGCCAAACACAGTTCCCTTCAAGTTGACCTCCAACCCTTCAAAGCATGGGGTCACATACAGCCAGAAAGGGGCTGGTGTTAATCATCCAGGAGAGAACCTGGAGCTGTTACCCGCTGAGCAGAGATGTTGTCTTCTTCAAAGTGCAGTTTGGGATTTGGGATTTGAGAATGGGAAAATTTTTGTTTTTGTGTTTCAGGGCATTTTTTGTTCTGTTTTTCTCTCTTGTAGAGGCTGTAAGCTATCCATGTCTGTCAGGAGAACTTGGTGAATACAGATCTAATCAGAGAAAAAAGATTTTACGAAGGGAGCAGATGGAGAGAGGGAGCAAGACAGACAGATTAAAAGATATGGAGAGAAGTGGGGTGGAGGAGATTAACAAGTCTAGGTGATAAATGGTAAACATACAACAGCTATTTTCTTTTTTCCACTAAATTTCTATGCAGAATAATTCAAAATGAGAAAAATCTTAACTTAAAGCTTTGCAAGTCAAAACAGATGCAAGATGCCAACGGCGACTACTCATTATCACACAGTCGCTGACTACGTGAATCACTGAATTGGTATGCATCCACAGTCCAGATTGTGTTTGTGGACTAACTGGATGTGACATACAACAGATGCAGAGAGGGGTAAACTTTAGATTGTCTGTCTGAAAAAGAAGCAGGACTTTGCAGATGCTTCTTCAAACATCACTGTGACTCACTGAATCCAACTCAGGTCAGATAAACTATGGAAATATTTTGATTTGCTGATATGTGTGTCCCTAATATGACTTGTGAGACAACCGAGGTCAGAATGAATAATAATAAACTCTAAACAACAGTAGTTGTGATCATTTGTATCCACGCAGGCTATTTTATTAAACTGACAGCCAGAAATTTGAAGAACAAGCCCCATTTTTGTACTAATACGTGTAAAGTCTATTAATTACTGCGGAGATACCACAAATCTCAGTTTTCCTTTTTTACTTTGGACTTACCTCAAGATTGTTATTTTTTCTATGTATAGCCCCTTTTGGAGAACGAATACAAGAAATTTGATACTTAGCAATTGGGCTAATAAGCTGCTAGTTTGACAAGAATTGCTGCATTTTAAGCATATTTTGGAGAAACTGTCATCCGTATGCTGTGTAGAGATTAATAATGAAATGATGGTGCAAATAGAGACCTGCAGAGAAGATCAGAGGGAACTAGATCTTGTCTTTAAAAATTTTGAAAAAAAAAAAGTAAGGTGCCGAGACAGGAAGTGATGTATTGTATTAGTAAGTATCAAAGAAGTGTTGCAGGATATGTATATGAGCTCAAAGATGTACTTATGACAGAAGAGTTCAAAGTGAAGGTGGGAATATATCTCGGATCAACTCTGAGCCTGTTCTTTTCCACTGTGGTGATGAGGAGACATGTAAGACTAAACTGGAATTTATGATGAAAGCAAATAGTATTGTTTGGATGGAGGAAAACTGAGTGATTGAGAAGGACCCAGAAGGGGAGTAGAGATAAAGACGATCTTTAGCTACATGCGAGCGACAGCTCAGAGCCGTGGAGAGTCCTGAAAAGAGCTGTACAAGCAGGTAGGAACAGTTGAAATGAATTGTCCAGCGTAATTGTGTGATTATCAGCAAGAATGCAAGGAAGGGTGTACTGGACTGTGGTGGAACCAGTTTGGAGAAGGTCCCTGAGAAAGTATCGTAGGTAGCAGAAACTGATATATTGAGGTTCTCTTTGGATGTGATACGAATAGATATGAGTCCATCACATGTTGAATGTTTTGGGAATAAAGTGAGAGAGGCCAGGCTTAAAGCGTTGGTACACACAAAAGGATAGTAAAGCTGTAAAGCGATGAGGTTAGGGTTGGCTATAGGCTGAGGGGTGGAGAGGGCTAGATTGAGGCAAATGATTTGCTGCGGCAACCCCAGCCAGCAAAAAAAGAAAAGGAATAATGTCTCTCATAAAAACACTAATTTGGAAAATTTATCCCCTATATTCTGTTAGCATCCTCCGTAAAACATGATATTCATTTCCTAACTTTGCGCACTAGGGGGTGTATTCCATATATTAGACAGAATTACAGACTCAAGCACACACGAAGCATGTAAGCAGCATTTTGGGTGCACACAAACATCCACATCAACAGCCAAAATCAGACACATTAACAAGTAGAAACACCTCAAGGAATTTCTGTCACTCAAAACGAATTTATTGCAACATCATCCAGGCTAATGAAAATGTGCTATTACAAACAGGCAAGCTCACTTTAGTTCACCCAAAGGCGGACAAACAAATATGTGGACAAGGACTCGGACAGACAAATACTAATTAAAAGAAACACACACATACAGATGCCTTTGAACATAAACATACCCAAAAGTGTAAACCGGCATCATCATCTGCTGTCAGGACATTTATTGTAACCTCAAACTGTCACAACAGGAGTCACATCCTCACCTCGTGTCCTCATCCCAAAGCAGTACATTGTACATGACATTATGCAGACTGCATGAATGTACTGCAAGCTTTTCTCAGCTTTTTAAAGACAAATCGGAAACTTCGTCCTTCGCCATGAACAATTAAATTAAGTGTTAAGTGTTGACATAATATTACACTAGTGATCCCAGCTGTACAGTGGATTAATACTCCTGGTTAGTACTGAAAACTGTAAAAAGTAGGTTTTGAGTCTCAGCTGGGCCTACTGGAAAGCATTCTTGTGTTACCGTTGGACATGAGTGCATTTGCTCCAATTGCTTCAATTTCATGTTTGGATAATTCATGACTCTAAATTGACCAGAGGTAAAAGTTTGAGTCGTACAGTTTTGCCTTAAAAATGGGATTTAGTGGCGATGCAGACATGTATATTGTGCCTTTTATGGAGTTTGAGATAGGAAAGTGGATTTTTTAATTATCTTTAACAATGTTTATTGTATTTTTGTCGCCTCAAAGTCCGCCAAAGTCCAAGAAGCTTTGCTTTTTTCTTGTGACAGTACCAATTTCGGAAAAAAAGAAAAATACTGTCATTTTGGTTTTGAGTGCTCCAAAACGTGTCTGACGCTTTCAAAAACAGAGTAACAGACACTTCTTTTGGCTTGGGAGGATTTTTGTAGGTACTCTGAGCATGTTTAAATAGACACAGACTTAACAGGTCACATAATAAAACATAATTTGAGATTTGAGGTGTTTTTTTTCTCTTAATTCCGATACAGTCAAATACAATCCAAACTCATCCTCAATGGTACAAAAACTATATCTGAATATCATCATGTGTTGAACAAAGTCATTCCAGACGAATGTCACACTTAAAAGATTATATGATACTGATACAAAACAGCTGAGAAATATTGAAAGGTTCAGCTTTAATGCAAACGTTCTCATGGGGATGAAAAATGTTGGCTTGTAATGAGGAACAGTGGTCGACACTCAGAAGTTGTAGGTGTTGGTCATGCTTTGTTTTCAGGGCTTTTAGCAAGGCAGCTTCCTGGAAAAACACCTAATGAACTATGAAGAGAGTTATAAAGTGCTAAAAAGTGGTAAACTTATCAGTGTATCAGTTTAACTCTAAACGTCTGCTTCAAACCAAAGCTCTTTTATATGGGTCTGAAAACATGGTTTATTCTTTTTTATCTGAACATATTTTCTCATATGTACACTGACTGTGACAATGATGATGATGATGCCCATATAAGTCTAGAAGAAAAAAAAAAAAAACATCCCCAGTATATGTCACTGTGGCACAAACCAACCTATATGAGACAGGAATGAGAGTCTTTTGCTTCAGCAGATGATCTGGATGTGTGTTTTTCAGGTTACTTTATTGTTCATGAAGGCATCAAATCATCCTAAAGCTATCTACCAGACCATGATGGGCATTTAGCAAATTACTATTTGGTTAGATAGCTTTACATGTTTATGGGTCATGGTCAACTTATACATTCTTAAATGGTTGGTTTCAGAAAGCATCAAAGATTATGTCTCAACATAATTATTGAAAAGTCTTGATTATTACATGTAAAGTTTTCAAATCCAAACAAATATTCATTGACCTTATTCTCTACAACATAATAGTTCCCTGCATATTATGCACTTCTTGGTGAGCAACTAACTGAGACGCCCACAGCCAATCTTGTCTTCAAGCCAATATGCCATTTCAGGCGTCTCACATTATCAATTAAATTCTCACACAGAAGCACAATGAGATGTAATTTCCATCTTGGACTGAGGACACAAATATATGATGAGGAGTCGAGACATTCTCAGTTGTCTTTCTTTAGGCTAAGGCTTAAACTGGTCATTTAATATAAACTGTAATCTGAGTTGGTCTTATTTTTTTAACCACATTTAAAGTAACGTAGTGGGCACAGATTAGTTTGCATAACATATTATTTGCCTGTGAACTTTTTCTAAGACTCCACTATGGTGCTAATCAGCCTGGATTGAAATGTCTCCATTCTGAGACACGGATTCCAACAGTGGACACTATATACATCTTTTATTTTGGGTACAAAAATGAAGTTCAATTCTGTCACTAGAACACCAAAAGAAGGTCACTGGCAATTCCATGCAAGATTCATTTGTAAAGTCATAGGCGACATATGTTTAACCTTCCTGCTGTGAAAAAAATTGACTTTTTCCAGGTTTAGTAAATGAAGGAGTGAAGCATGAATAAGTTATAAGTAAAGGCAGACTCCCCTACCCCCTAGGTTTTTGTCCCTGCAGTGTAGCTGTGGTGTGTGTGCTATCCTATGGTTACTATGGCGCTCCAGACATTGACTCATGAGCAAGCCTACACATTGGGAACATCTCTCAGTAGTTCATAGTGAATATTAAAATGAAGAGTGTTCTGAGAAAAAAAATGCTGGTATGGGATGCAAACAGTAACAAAATGAAGTAGAAGTGAAAGGAAATATATGCTGCAACATTAATGATCATGCATTTTAAATGAAGGTTTGCAGGAAGCTTTCCTAGTGTGATGGCAGGGTGACTACAGTATAAGATGCTGATTAAATATTCATAAAATAACTGTGGACTCAGTTGGATCATTAATGCTATGAATTATTAATCACGCCTGTCTGGTTCAGGTGTGACTTTTTCACTACTCTAAAATTATTGTTTCAGTAGGGTTTGTTGAAGGCATGATCGTAGTAAATTCATGTTATTAAAGTTGAGCACATTGGGGGTACCACAAAAACAGATTGTCACATGGACAGTTTTGTTGTTGTTTTAATTGAGATTTTCTTTATGAATTTGATTTATTTAACTTTTTAAAAAAACATTTAAACCCAACCAAACCAGAAGCAAACACAGTTATTTACAATAAAAGTATACAATGTTGTGTTTGTATGCATGTGTAACCCCACTGTGATCTAATGTACTATGTGAGCATGACCGCTTTAACAATCCATTACATGGCTGTAGCAAAATCATGCTGGAATAATGTGTTAACATCAAGGAAAGAAATCGGATGGAATTTAAATAGCTGATTACTTGTGACGCACACATTGTTCCAGTTGATGCTTCTGTGACCCTAATCTTTAACAATTGATTTATTTATTGATTCTGTGGTTAAAAAAGACAAAATACTGGTGTCGGGATTCATGATGGAAAACAACAGAGGAAAATCCAAATGTAGGACTTCGCGGATCAGTACGAGGATTTATAAAACTGAAGTAATTTTACACTACAAGGACCTTGAACCATGACTAAAGTCATATTCACATCTAAATGACTCAGAATGAAGGAGCGTTTCAACATTTAGCCAGTCCAATTCTCTGAAACTGCTCCTTGTCGAATAAACTGAACCTCCTCCTCGCCGGAGGAGGTGCAACATCATGAATTACTGATGCAGGAGACAAGACAAAAAGAAAACGTGTTCATCTATTTGTTTATGTAGGACACATTCCTTCTCTACCCAGTAAAGTTGTATTCGCAGCTGTAGAGGAATGTTTAACTGAGCAGGAATGGACACAGTCTTGCCTCCACCTGAATTGGAAAGCAGTCATCACCATGGCAACACAAGATGCGTGATGTGTGACAGTGAGGCGTAAGGATCACATGACCTACTAACTTAAACTAACTTTAATTTTTAAACAGAGATTTAGAAATAGTACACACATGAACTGTTTATTTCTTGTGTCTGTGTAACAACTGAATTTAAAATTACGATTAAACTTGATTACGGGTAAACACATTCCCATTTGATGTTTTTGAGAAAACACATGAATGCTGAGAATTGTACTTAAAACAAGTCAAACGTCAGCATAGAGTAAGATTTGATGGTTTTGTTCAATCTATGTAAACCTTTAGCGATTTTCTTTCAGTAGCTTTGTTTCTATCCCCCCTAGAAGTGTGAAATACCTAAATATCTCTAAAAAACTATACCTAAAAAACTGGTAAAGCTTCTCAAGTATCACTAAAAAGTTTTTATCTCTCATTTGGGGGGTTTCATACTCCTTCTATATAGAAGTGTAATGGAAACATGATAAGGTTTTACAAGAGTTTATATGCTAAACATTTATCACCGTAAATTCATTAGATGTGGAGTGTTGTGGACTTGCTATTCGAGGGCTGAACAGTCCACTCACCCTCCACACTTCATGGATTGGTTCGGCCCTTAATATAGCGGGAGCCTTCATGACAATGTGGAAATCGAAGGTTTGTGTGTTAGGATAGGAAGTAGCTGGTTTTTTGCTTTTTGCACATTTTCACTCCCCAAACTTGGACTGGTGTGGATGTACCTTAAAGCTTGCACAATATGCAGTCAACACTTTTTCAACAATGCATAACGAAACAAAAGTCACTGGACTTGAGACCGAGAGGTGAACTTATATTGATACTTAGGCGTAAAATGACAAACTAAAACCAGTTATAAAAGAAAATTAAATTCACCAAATGCACTAAAGAAGATAGAAAAACTGTAATATGACAAGAACTGAACCCCTGAGAATGTAAAACATACACATAACACCTGTTGATATAATAATACACTGTTTAGCTTTCCCTTTTAAATAGCAAATGAAAGTCTTGTAGATAACTTCACAAATGAAGTACTACAAACATGTGAAGAAGGAACATGCTACTGTCAGTATAACAAACAAATCATTTGAATTCATCTCTTTCTACAGCATGTAATGTAGTACTGAAAATAATTCAATATAGCAACAGAGGAAGGGGTACAAATAAACAAATGGGATACAAAGTGTGTCTGAAGTGAGTAATTATGGCATGCTCTAGATGATAAAATACTTGTATCTGATATCAGCTGCACATAGAAAGTGATTTCAGTGGATCAGTAGGTACTTCCAAGGTCAAACATCAAAATGAAAAAATTGGCAGAGGTGGGCATGGCTTCTGAACACAAAACTTATGATCCATAGATTAAAATCCTTAATCTTTTTTAAAGAGCAATAATTCAGAAACACATACGGTGCATGATAAACATCTTCGGGATCTGATGTATCATCTCTATATCCATTAATGCTGAGTAGATGGTGTCCTTAACACTTGTTTCACTATATATGTCCATTTATGTTGTTAACATGGTTTCTGAACATACACAAATGTATAGTGTGAAAGACATCAACTTGTAAAGATAGCTATTACTTCAAATGCCAAGCGGAGTAGTGAATAGATGGTGGCTCAGTGGCCACAGTGCCTCGCAGATATAAACATATTATGTGCAAGTGGATCCAGTGGCTTCCAGAAACGACTGCGTTGCAGGTCACTGTATGTGTACTATCCTCTTATGTGCTTTTCCGGCTGCTGCTCATCCCAGATGACAATCTAGTCCTTGTCGTGAAAGTTTCCCATGTCTCCCTCTTCCAACACACCAGATACAAATGCATGAATTACTGCAAATCATCATAGGCTGTTGGATCCATTTAATTTCAGTCAGGTGTGCTGGAGCAGGGATGCATGGACAACCTGGATTCCAGCCCTCGGTTCCCCTCCCCTGATCTAGCACCTATCAGACAAAGCTGGAAGAGCAGTTTTAAAGCTCAGAGAATTCTCAGCTCACACAGAGAGTTGTTTTGTCCATTCAGAGACACCGTAGTAAAAATGGTGGCACGATTATAGGCAGCTTTCATCTATGTTGGTCTACTGTGAGTAAATGGTTCATTCCAAGAATAAAAAGTTACAGAAGTAAAGCAATTAGATGCCAATAAAACCACATTAATAACTTTTCTTATGTCACTGACTGTTTACTTTGTTAGATGATGGATCTTTAATACACAGTTTGAAAAATGTCCAATGCATCCCAGAAGTTCTCCGAGATACATCATAGCATGCGAGGAAGTCCGATTTCGTTTTCTTTTCCTTTGGATTTTCTTTATTTTTGTCAGAAATTTCAGACATGTATTAAGTTATTTTATTGTTTTAATAATCTGCTACCTACATGAAGTTTAACCCACATGTTTGTAATGTAGGCT
The DNA here is from genome assembly GCA_037177515.1 of Pseudomugil tenellus. Classification (NCBI taxonomy): domain Eukaryota; kingdom Metazoa; phylum Chordata; class Actinopteri; order Atheriniformes; family Pseudomugilidae; genus Pseudomugil; species Pseudomugil tenellus. Next base: position 11,588,351 of record JBAMHX010000027.1, on the reverse strand, counting down.
CTTTACATTATATTCAAATTGTGCCGCATTTTGGGCCATCAGGGCTGGCTTGTGTTAGAGAGCTTGATCCTTGTAGGAAATTATTTGTAGTTCCATGTCAATTGTCACACAGTGAAGAAAAAAGACGTGTAGAAATCAGGGGATTTTTAGAGACATGGAAAAGCGTCATGGGGATGAAGACATGCACAATATAGAAGACATGCACAATATAGATGCAGATAAATAAAATATGCTAAACAGCTATTTCCCAGAGACTTGGCATCATTTTAAAATTGCAAAGACGATGAAACAATGTTTTATGCATAAAACAAAGTAGGGGAAATTCTTATTTTTGTTTCAAATGAACATGATCCAAAGGACTGGCAAAGAATCTCACCAATTGACTGAGCAATAATTCTTGTCCACTGTTAATGATATCCCTGCATGAAGGCAAACAAGTCATTTCCATGTCACTTATCGTGTAGTATTTTGACAGACAGTGAGATCAACCCTTGCTGTCACATAGAGGGGCATCCCTGGAGACAGTTTCTCAAAGCTACTGACATTTGCTTCCAACATGGTTGTTTGGCCTCTCTACGTGTCTTGCTTCTCTATTGAGCATAAGCTGTCCCCTCAGGCAAAGTCAACACCTACTGCAAGTTGCACAACACATATAGACGACCAGCCTTGCTCACACTAGACCCCAGAGGAACAATTGGCAACCAACCCACATCTTTCTTCTGACGTTTAGGAAGACAAACAAGCCTATCTATTAGTACAACAATGAATCACCTGAAATGACTAGTTTTGAACGCATCAGGCATGTTAAGTGGTTTGTTCTTGACACTGAATGATAAAAAGATCTTTTTATCATTCAGTGTGTTTTAGTGCTGGTTTCCTACAAACATGAAATGGCCAAAACTGTTTTTCTTATTTTCATTTGTGAGGAATCTTTCGCTTCCCCATAGTGGTTTTAATCCAGCATTCCTAGGAACATAATCAAAATGTGGATGAATCATTCTTCATCTGTTAATATATCCTGTACAACCATTGTAAATCAATGTTTTCAGATCCAAAATACATCATCACAAATTGTTTAAGGATTTTTGCCACATGCTTGCATGACATGACATCATTCACAATGAATGTATAAAGAAAAGCTAAATCGTTACGCAACTGTAATTTAGTACATGTATGTCTAAGCGTGGAAAGTAACTATTTTCAGCCATTTTACAGGTAGGATCACAGTGAAACAGTGTTGCGTGGAAGGTGTCTCTGACTTGCATTTTGTTGCATGTGTTCAGCCTTTTCTGCCATCTTGTCCTACTTTAAGCATATGCGTCCTATTTAACACTAGTAAAACATGGGAAGTGATGTTATCATGAAGGACAGATGGAGGAATATGAAGACATGCTAATGACATCTGGTTTGGGATGAGAGTCAGGAAAATGTTGAAGTTGGATGGTATTAACCCTCTTTTTGATGCCTTAGTGTTCAGCTCTCAGCTCCAGTTATCCTAAACAGGATGAAGCAGGTAAAAAAAAGGGTTGGATGCATATTTTTCATTTTTCCAGAATGTTTTGGTTTGTTGTGACCTTCCTCACGAAGAACGTGGATCAAGCATGATCAAATCTTTCCTAGTATTCAGATAGCATTTAAAATCCAGCTGTGAAGTCAGAGTAATCAGCTGCTTTAGTGACCAATCACAATGGTTCTCCTGGGAAACTAGCTCCATATAAGTATGCGGCATTGATGCCTGGAGCGATATAGGATGAGTTGGATGTTGTATTAGGAAACAGTGGAACATGAATGCGTACTCTTCCACGGGGAAATGCTTTCCCTGCATTGGTTTGGAACTTTGTGTCCTTGTGGAAAATTTGCATTGATCCCCTTCAGCTCTTATGCAAGTCATTGAATCTGATCTTCAGCTATTAAAAAAAAAAACTTTGTGTCCTTGTGGAAAATTTGCATTGATCCCCTTCAGCTCTTATGCAAGTCATTGAATCTGATCTTCAGCTATTAAAAAAAAAAAAAAAAAAAAAAAAAAAAACAATCGATCCTGGCAATGATCAGATGGTCTCCTTGTTATATTTAGCTTGATCTAGTCTGAATTACTTTCTGCTTGTATTTACAAAAGGTTGAGTTCATTTCTATTCAGCTATTTTAATGATTCTAATTAACTATGTCAGCATTTAGCCTCTGACAGCAACACTTCATGCACCAATGATCGGTGTTTTATCTAAGTTTACTCATGACTAAAATGTGAGGCAAGATTATTTTATAAAACATTTAATGTACAAAATGATTCAAAGTGGTTTGCATAAAAACATTAAGGCATTGCAGCGGGGTGCAGAAAGCATTAAAAACAAATATGTTTCAAAGATTAAATGAAAAGAAAGAAGAAAATGCTTTGAACAAAGGTTATACAAGCTAAATGCAAGACAAACAAAAACAAAAAATAATAAAAGGTTACATATTAAATCTACCTTTTTATTCAGATTTTATATATGGACACAACTTCCATCAAAGCACCAATCAATCACTGCAAAAGACACATATTTTCTTCCTGGCAGCGCTTGTTTCAAGGCAGAATCTCCTTATGCCACCGTTTTGTTGCATAAATCACACAAATCTCCTGTCTGCATGCTGTGAACCTGCAGTATTAAGTTCACAGCAGTAACTTGGGGGTTAAACTGGGATTTGGTATGTGGGAGGGCTCTCTGGTTTTAAAGATGCAGTGGGTATGACGTGTCCACTCAGACTACGAAATAGGACTGACAACAAACCAACCAAGCTGAGGCATTTTAGATAAAGTCTTGTTTGTCTATATTACCACTGTCGGGGGTTTTTGCTTATGAGTTATGATAGACTGGAGTTGTGTATTGCAATGGTGTGGGGAAACCTGAGCTATACTGGTAAATTTGAATTCATTGTATTGCACTAACATTACCACCCAAAGAAAAAACATGTGACAGAAACTACAGAGCTGAATTGTGAAGTCATTTCCTTGAACAAAGAAATAGTGTATTTGTGTGCTGTAGCATGCTTAATTCCATCTCTTATGTCTTTATTTAAAGCTTTGATTTACAATTTGCAGTGTGACTCCATGAGTATGTAGGCAACAATGCTTCTCATCTACTTTCTACAACATCCTGTTGCCCAGTTGAATTCCAGGTCAGTTGTTTCATTTTGCCTGTGTTGAAGAAAATTACTAGTTCAGCTTTTGGAAATGTCAACACAAGCAGCATATTAGTCAGTCACCTTGCAGCAACATTTAGGCATGTAAACATGGTCAACACAACTTGCAGTTCAAACTGAGTATCAACATGGAGAAGAAATGGGACTTAAGTCATGCGCTATGGTTGTTAAATCCAGATGGGGTTGTCCGAGTATTTCAGAAACTACTGGAGTTTTTCATCATCGTGAAAGCATGGATCCACCCAGGTTCAGGCTTCTTGAGATGTAATGGTGTGGAGGATGATTCATGGCATACTTTAAACCCTTTATTACCACTGACCAAAGCTTAAACATTGTCCATCCCTTCTGATGGCCACGACCATCACTTCCAGCAAGATAATGCACCACGTCACAAAGCTCAAATCCTCCTCAACTAGCTTCTTGAACACAACAACGAGTTCACAGACCTCCAATGGCCTCCAGTCACCAGATCGCAATCATAGAGAACACTTTTTGGATGTGGTAGTAGCAACTGTAGCAAATATATGATGCTATTGTGTCGATATGGAGCAAAATATCTGAGGAATGCTTCCAAAACCTTGTTGTATTCACATAATGTGCAGAATTAAAGCTGTTTGAAGCAAATGGGAGCCCAAACCAATATTAGCAAGGTGTACCTATTTACAGAATTTTAATGGACCATTCCGTATTTGCTGTGTTTTTTGTGAATAATGGTAAGGCTAATGACACTTAACTCGCATAATAATCCTGGCCCAGTTAAGTTTATTTTGAGCCAGTATACACCATATATTGATTGATACAAGGAAAACCTGTCCATCCTTGACTTTCTTGAAAACAATTGTGCTGCATAGTAAATTCATAAATTCAAAGGCTTCATCAAAACCAAAGAGTTTGCTGAACCACTGATAAGGTAATGAATTCATGGGAATTTTAGTTGGACAATTTTAGTTGCCACTTCGGTGCATTTTCAAAAATAGGAGATTTCTGAGAAGGAAGCTGAGATATTCCTCACTGCACACACACCTGACTCAAATCAATGTGTAATTAGCAGGCATGTGCAGAGTTTGATGTCAACCTGTGCACAGACCTGCTAATTAGGTTTGATTTCAAGTGTGTTGCAAGACAAGACACTTGCAAGACTTCGGCTCTTGAGGATTAGTGCTAACTAAGCAATTAATGTGCCGTCAAAATCCTAAAGCTGAAAAAAATAGAATAATAATTAGATTTCTTTACATGTTTACATTTGTAGCAATATTTTCTCTTTATGGCAAAACACAATTTACATTTGCACAAAACATTTATTTAAGGCTTGACACAATAAAGGCATTAAAGATAATAACTCAAGTTAAAAACAACATCCATACTTTTAATATTCACTAAGATCAGTGCAATTGTCAGCAACATAGCATAAAGGCAGCACAAATAAAATTCAACGGGAGAAAAAATTGCAGTGTCTGTTTTTTTCAATGTCGTATGCTCCGTGCTGCACACAACCATGTTTTCCTCTGGTGTTTCATTCAACTTGTGATCACACCTTTCAAAAGACATAACTGAGGATGTTTGCAGATGTAAAAGACATTTTAAAAAATCAAATATGCGGATTACTTCTATAATCTCAAACCCTCTTCTTGCAACTGTGCTATCACTTAATGGGAAACAACTGGTTTCACATAATCTTGGTATTCTTTTTAAATAAAGCACACCCTAGATCCATTCAAGATCACTATCAATGATATAGGTTCATATCTCCATAGTATTCATTAGCATTGCACTCCACTATCACCTCTGTCATGGTGTTCCTTTTAACCCAAGGCTCCCAGCACCTGAAACAATAGTTAGACGATGCTATTGTCCTGTATGGGCAGGAACAATGGTGTAGTATGCTGAGAAAACCTAAACCAGCACAGTCAAAGTGTCGCCTCCACAAAAGCTGTGTGCTTGAGATGGAACCAAAATGAACACTTGACAAGTCCACAGTCCATCTCGTCCCTAAGTGTCTCTGGCTCTCTAAGGCTTTCTCATTATGCAGATTAACATTCAAGAGCCATGTTTGGTCACCCGTAAAACAAACGAGCCCATTCATATTGCCTAGTACCCCTAGGGTGGATAAAAGGAGACCACTGCAAATAAAATGCCTCCAAACTCCCTCCCACTTTAGTCTAAATCCATCTCTGCCTTTCCTTTTTATTTAGATGCCTTTGCTTCTGCTTTGGTATAAGGCAAGGAAGTGGCTATAGGCCAGTGTTGAGCTCTTGGGGAACTGAAACACAGAATGCCAAGATGGATGGGATTTTATAACTGGAATGGTGGGGGGGTGTTGGCTAAGCATGAAAAAGATTCGACACACTGGCAGTCAATGATGCCAAGGCCTCCTTGCTTGACACCCTGCTGGGCTCCAAATATGGCAATATCTGAGAATAATTCGAGCAAACTACAAAGCAAAAGCACTTCAAAAGGAGGACATTTAAACACTTAAAAAAAATATTGGAATATATTTGAGTACTTAATTGGAACTATGCTCATTGTTAAAGGTGAAATACATTTTATGTTTCTGGCAGAAGACAGAACAATCAATAAAGATGGGAAAACAATGGGTTGGAGTTGCAGAATGACCTCTAGAAATTCAAATCTCTTTATTTTTACGATCGCGCTATCTTGTGTTTCCTCTAACACCTTCACTTCTCACATATATGTTGCAGGTTCATGTCATTTATCTAAACCTCCCTCCACACACTGTTTCACATCCTTTTAGCTCAGCCCCAGAAGCTTCAGGTTCGCAGCTGTCACATCCTGCTTCATTCACCCAACAATTTCCTCCACATGACAACACTGATAAGAAAATTGAGTGGAAGGAATCCGTAACAGGGAAAGGGTATACTGCGGATGTTATGAACTACGAAACCTTCCATTACAACAACACTAATAGTTACTTGGAATTGTTAATGTAATTGGTGATATAGGGCCTATTTTTCCATCTTAAATGAATGTCAGTATCTTTCTAGCATTTCTGAAAACCCATCTAGAGGAGATAATTTAAGGTGTGGAGCGGTTGTTAAAAATAAGGATTTCTCAAGAAGTCGGTGATGCTGCTGTAAGTGCCAATTTTAAAACTACTTTACATGAAATGAAAAAAAAATGCTGGTTTGAACATTTCTGGAAGAAAAATGTGTGCTTAATCCACAGAAACGATGTTCCATTTATCTTTCCATGCAGCAAATCCTAGACTCATGGTGCTCAGTAAGCCACATAGATGCGATTTGCTGGACCAGCAGTTAAAGGTATTGCACATCATTATTCAATATTTAGAGCTGTTGTGCGTACACTGCTCAGCTGGTCTTTGTCAGACTAAGCACAAAAGGCATTGTAGCAGTTTCAACTGGCCAGTAACACAGCTTGGCTGATACTCGTAAATGTGATCTTTAAAAAAAAAAAACAATAAAACAAGATATGTTAAAAAACTAAACTAAAATTCCTACTTTTTATAGTATTTATTAAACATGTCTGTCTCTGTAAAATAAATGACATTGCAGTGAAACATATTTGGGCGTTTTAAAGGGAGATTGTCAGGATGTTGTTGAGGTGTGGACCCAAATGCAGGTGGAAGGCAGAGGCAACCAGGATGTAGAAGAATCTCAATTTAATTAAACTTAAACCAAATAAGGACGCATGACAGAAAAACTGAGGCACATGAAAAAAACTGGAAGCCACTAGGCAAACTAAGGAAACACAATAAACCAGCAAACAGAACAGAAAACAACAGAGTCAAATACAACTGAACTAAACAGGACACAGTTGAACACAATGACCAACCAAAACCAGGTGAAAAAGACGTGAAGCTAAACAGAAACACAAGAGGCAAACAGGAGAACTACAAAATAAAACAGGAAACCAAAGTCCAAACCATGACAGGAGATAGCTTGTTTTTGTGTATTTTAAAAGTCATGTATTGATGTTTTGTAACTGAATTGACGCTGGGTAAAAAACATACAAATATTGGGTTGTTTGACTGTCGTAAGATCATGCTATAAGAATATTCTATCTGGGGTGTGAAGAATAAGTGTTTTGAAATGAATCAGGGCCAACAATCGCAAGTATTAAACATATTCAGTCAGAAAGTAAACATAGACTAGATAAATAATCTTGATGTATGGCTTTTATTTAAGATTCTTTTCAGCTGCTCCAGGCAGCAAACGTACCAGTCCAACTGTTCGCCCTTATCCAATTTGGTGCTGTTTCACTTTGCAGACTACAACACGCAACACAAAGACCTGTGTTCAAAATTAAGTTCTAGTAATTACTTTTTTATTATTTTATTTTATCAATCCTCATCATAAACTTTAAAATATAAAAACAAAGTCCTTGTTTAAAGTAAAAGAAACAGTTACAAACAAATTTCTTCATAGAACTAAATGATCACATTAATGACACTTTCTGATAATAAATAATGAAATCTATCAGCCTATTATTATATCTCTGAATGCGGAGTGTCGGTTATCCATTGTGTGATTGCAATAACTCGAACAGTTTTTAGAACTGGAATTTGATACTCTGTTTTAGTGCCAGTACACACAAAATAATTATTGTTATACCAATTTCTGCTTTAGCATTATTAACAAGCTTATTCTGTTCCTTTTATATTTACTTGTTTTTATTATTTTATAGACATTTACTTAAACTTTTATGGTTGAGTTGCAATCACATTTCACATTCTCACAAGGATATTAATGCTTACCGTAAAACTGATTCTTATTTTCAAGAGCAAAATTTGCTTTTAGTTTATACTAAAAAACATTGTTTAAAAAACTTATAAGAAATGGAAAATGAATAAATTATTTCAGATCTCGTTGGTTTAAGGAAACATCACAGTTTCGTTCAAAATAAACATTTTTATAGTATTAACTTGCTAAATAATACAAAATAATTCTCGGAAACTTATACTTGTGAGGCAAAAGATCTTAACAAAGTGTTGACAAGTTGGTAGGAAGAGACACAATTAGGTTTGATTTATTTCAACTTAATAAATAGATCTGACTACCTTCATCATAGTTAGTTTCCTAAATTATTTTTTAAGAAAACACATAACACATTCCTCAATACTTTTGAGTGTACAGAAATGAACCAACTCAAAAAATAGCAAGCAGAATATTTTGATACACTGTTGTAGAAGTCAGATATGGATCACTAGCTTTCATTGTACTGTATTCCAAACAAGCAATTTGTCCAATGTTTTGCACATGGAGAAAAGGGAGTAAATTGGACAATATTTTGGCATAGCTAAAGGCACACCGAGTACTCACATAGTACAGCTAACAAGTTAGTGATGAAACATCAATATCTCATCCTGCAGAACAGAATGTGTGTGTCAGAAAAGAAAGACATTCTTTCTTTACAACCTAATTGCTTTCAAGTGAAATTGTGTTTTACAATGTGACCAAAAATGGCTTAAATGTCTCAATTAGGATACATTAAACCGACACATTTGTCATATTTTTTGTGCTTTTTGTTAATATACGAAAATAAATGGTAGAATGCCTGCAGCCACACAATAAAGTAAAATAAAAAAAAAAACATTGCGAAGCCCATCACAAAATATTAAATAGATCAAAAATAAATGCTGCTTTTAAACAATGACAACAGCATGCACGTGCATTGAACTACTACAATGGGACCACATGGAGCTATCAACCCCCTAAACTCCCCCCACTTTGTTCCGACCCAATCCACCCCTCTGATGGATGACATCCCATTGTGAATGTGCTATGAGGACTGAAAAAAAACGAGCCAAAACCTACTGCCTCTACAGGACTGGTCCCAGTGAAAGTGAATTAAGTAACAAAGGAGGCACTTACATTCAAGAGCCTCACATGGTCGTCCGAGAGAAAGGAAGAAAAGCAGTCAGTGATTCCACTCTGAGGAAACAATAGTAACCTTGGAGAAAGAGCCGGAGAGGCAAAGAAAGTGAGAAAGAAAGGGAGACAGTCAGTGAGAGATGGAAGAGAAATATGAGAAAGAGAAGCAGAATCATGCATCCACAGAGCCAGCATATACGCAAATCAAAACACTTTGGATCTTTTCCAGCATCTACCCTCCTCCTCCCGTTCAGCTCCCCCCCGCCACCACCATCAACCCTGCCTTCGGGTTTTACTTGTCATGTGTTCAGGCTCAGGCAAGCGTGAAGTAGGCTGAGGAAACCACTGCTCCAAGTGCTTTGTCCAGCGGTTGGGAAAGTCATGCTTTCATTACGGGGAACATTGAGCATTTTGGGCCCCTCTGTTTGCTAGATTCATAGCAGATGGATGGGGAGCCAGGAGATGATACCCAGAATCTTTGCTCATGATTCACACCTTAGTGGAACGAAAATGATAAGAAATAACTCACACATACTAGAAATGATGTCTCTATCGCTTTTCAAGGACAGCGAAAGTCCTAAAGAAAAACCTTTTAACCAGAGGTACAATTGTTATCTTGATTTGAATACATAAATTACTCATCCATGCAATCATATGCTAATTACACAATACATCCCACTCCGTAGCTAGTTTGTTGCCTTCAAAGGACTGATGCAAACTACCTCAGTGTCAGAGATGTTTGCAGTTTTTCCATCTCTGAGTTGCTTTTAACTTTTTATTTGTTGTCACCCAAGGGAACAACAGCACAGAGCATCAAGATTTGTAGATGGTTTTTAAAATAAAAATGCACAGATTCACTTTGACCACATTCAAGCTGAAACTAGATTTCTGAAATAAAAAAAAAATAGAAAAGAGACAACTGAATATCTATAAAAAGCATGCTGTCCCCTATATAGCAGCCATTGATAGTAAGGCAGTGTTGATCTGCCTATGACAACAATACAGGTCACTCAAGCCAATTAACAGATGATTGTGTCATTCAGTTTAACTTTTCTTATTTGCTTGTTTGGAACTGAAAGTGACTGCCTACCATAAATCGGCAGAAAATACAGTTTAAAATACAGACGCCACCAAAGATTGAGACTTGAGTCATATACAGTATAAGTTGAACTTGGACTCTTGATTTGAAACACGTGAACAATCTTTTACTTTGATTGATTTTTTTTTCTGTCTGCTGTCTGTGTTCTCATTCCCTAAACGTAACACTTACCTCACAAGGACAGACACATTAATGAAAACAAATGTGAAAACACCAGTGACCAAATCTGCTGCTGCAAAACCAATGTAACTTCTGGATATTAAAAACTGAATATATATATATATATATATATATATATATATATATATACAGTTTTTAATATCTATCTATCTATCTATCTCTCTCTCTCTCTCTCTCTCTCTCTCTCTCTCTCTCTCTCTGTCCTCATCCATCCGTCT
>JBAMHX010000027.1:11558024-11574123 GCA_037177515.1 Pseudomugil tenellus | reverse complement strand
TAAAATGCCCTGGACTTGTCCATATGCGCAATCTATGAGTCATTAATTGTTATGGAATTACCACTTTTACCACATACGATACCATGTAGAAAAGCATTTTTCTTATAAGGATTAAAATAATATCAGGTATAGTTCCTTTAACCATATCTGCATTGTAAGTTGTTACCTGAGACTCTAACTCTAACTCTATGATGCAACTAATCACGTAATATACCTGCACTGTTATACAGTTTGTCTAATTTGTAGGGTTTAAACTGAATGATAAACAATAGGTATTGACAACAAAAGGGAAGGTGTAGATGACCGTTATTCCTGTCAAGGACGAGGACACCGGTTTCTTTAGATTGAGAAGAATATAAAATTAATAATGAAGAATAAAAGAAGATAAATGTACAACAAAACCTTAAACATTAAAACATGCAGGGACAATACATTAAGACATACAGACATGGTACAAGGTTATAATCCGGGGAGAATCTCTCCAGAGATCTGTCGTCACACAGAATTCTGGAACTATTTTGCCCTGGTCAGATAGGGGCAGCTTTGTTTAAAGAGTTTGGTCATGTGCGTCAATCTGAGGTCTGTTCTTCGGCTATGACAACAAACCAAGGTCTCACCTAAACATTTTCCTGCTGGAAGGATGCTGGCCTTGCAGATGGTTTACTATGGTCAGAATGATATCAGTTTAGGAGCCTTATGGTCGGACCTAATGTCTTGTAGTTGCCTTTTCATAAAAAGAACCAACTATAACTTAGTTTGCCACTACCTTTAATTTAGATAGCTTTTTAATTTCCTATAATATATTTTCTTGCATAGATGCACTGACAGTGATCATGGTGATGGTGTATAGTCACTTGTTTTTCCTTTTAAGTTTTTAAATAATTTTTTAATGTACTTTTTAATGTTTCCTTTGAACATTAAAAATCACTGTAATGTAGCCTAATGTAATGCTTTTGATGTTTTATGTAAAGCTCTTTGAGTTGTCTTGTACATGAAATGTACTGTCTTGCCTTAAGTGGTGTTGCGTCAGGATAACAGCATACTTTCTGACTGCCTGAACTAATTTAGGACCTCCAAAGAACATCAAAAGGGATAATTAATGTAATCAATATGTTCCTAAGTACATTTGCGTTTACATCCCCAGTGTGCACTGTATATATCATGAAAGTTAAACAAACAGGTCAAGACTGCTGTTAGGTTGGCATCAGCAATTTTCTACTCTGCTGAATCTGCATAACCACAGGGTCATCAGTGCAACAGAGGGGAATCATTGATACATAAGCACCGTCTGTTGACCCATTTAGCCCATCTGCACAAAAGGAAAATATATTACAAGAGATAGAGATAGATCTTACAGGTTACACAGCTAAATTTGTCCCACTTTCTCTGCCAATGAAACTGCCATGCGCTTTCATCTGAAGCCAATTCATAACAGGACAGTACTGTTTTATGTAAAAATAAAAGTAAAAATATAAAATATGAAGATCAGGTGGTGACCAGAGGCCTCATTTATAAAACTTTGCGTAGAATCACTACTAGAATTGCGCTTAGCGTAAATAACGACTAGTTGGTACACCAAAGTGAAAGTCTGTTTAAAACAAACATTGTGTACGCTCAGGTTCACGCAATTTTCTTTTATAAACCAAGATTTGCCAAAAAGATTGCACAGGTGATTTTGGTTCACGTTCCCGCTCGCTCACATCTACTTTTTACCAAACACGGTCAATGAAAAGCAGTTCATAAGTATGTCAGCATATGAATAAACCAGTGTTTGTGACAGAATTATCTCAACTGAGATGGCGCGTGAACTTAACTTTTCAGTGATTGAAATCAAGCTGCTCGTTAGTGAGGTGGAGACGCGGAAGGCGATCTTATTTTGAAGTCATGGTAGCGGCCTAACAAACAAGAGGAAAGCCACCGAGCTACTGGGTTTGTCAGGATCATGTCAGAGTTAAAAATAACTCGTACATTATTTAAATTAACGTTTTTTTATGGTGCACATAACCAACCTCATTCTCACACGGAGCCGTTATTGCAACATGAGTGCATTCAATCGCACTGATTACATTTGTGAAGCCGGACATTGCTGCAAATGGCCTTTTGATGTTGGTCTGTTCTCCCACAGTATCAGGAAAATTCACGTACCGACCTGTCATTTTAATGATAACGCCCAAAACAGCCTGTAACTGGCAAGTTGAGCGCTCTGACACTGGACCCACTTCCTACATAACTGTAAGAACAAATTGGCTTATCAGTCAGATGTAACATCTGACTGGGAAATTCTCATGATCCCCGAAACTCCCCATCTTCATCCTACCATTGCCATAGTCTTCAAGAAATGTGCAAGCACATCCATTGTGAAAAATTATGATCACTTGACATTATGATCGATTGACATTATTTGTATACTTACTCTGTAATTACTCGGATTGCTGGACACCCTCTCACAATTAATGTACCAATAAGCGTGATGACGTTTTTAGTATGAGCATACTGTGCTCAGATATTTAAAAACGTATTTATGGAATAAATAACTCAGTTTTTGGGCATGTATATAATAATAATCAGTTTTTCTACGTATTTGATTATAAAAACACAAAGTCTAGTGTGAATGATAACAAGCGTGTTTAATAGCTTAAATGTATTATCTTGTCAGCTGTGAAGCCGGAATTCCCTTTTTAAAATGTTACTACACCAGGTCCAAAGTTGGCGCAGTGGTACACACTCTTCTGTGTCTAGTTTACGTTTAGAAATCCTAAAGTTTGTGCAGTAACATTCCTACCCAAATTTCAGGCCCGTTTTATAAAACCCGGAAGAAATTAGTAATACCCTAAAAGTTGGAATATAACAATGCTTAAATATACATTGCAAAGAACTTGTGTAAATTTATAGGAGATTTACAAGATCATTTAATGACATTTTCTGGGTATTTAATGAAATCTTTATCCCTCACCTGTAAACAAATTGTTGATATAGTTACCCATAAGATGAAGTCTGTTGGGATTCCGTTCCTGGGCCTTCTCTTTTCTTTTATTTATGTGTTCACCTCTGGATGTTTAGTTCTTATCTAATTCTCCTGTGTTTTTTCCAGGTGCTTCGTCTGCCCCTCCCTTGTGTGTCTTCTACCAGCCTTCTGATTACCCTCATGTGTTTCACCTGTGTCTCTCCTTGTCACTGTGTATTTAAGGTAGCTGTTTTCCTTTCCTCTCTTCGCATTCTTGGATTAAAAGTTATTTTTTCATCTTGAATCATCCAGCATGTGTCCACCTCCTTCACAGACAACCTCAAAATCCTCGTGTGTTGATAATAAAAGCAAGATGTGGTGGGGCATTAATTACATCCAGGTTCTTGCACGATGGAGTGTACATACAATATAATCAGATTTAGGGAGCTAATTGGAATTCTCCAAACTGAAATTGTCCTTGTTAACTCAGTTTCCCATTTGTATTCATTTATTTTTCAAGGAAACAGGTTTGCATAAAATTTTTAATAAATGCAATTTTTATTTTTGGGGACTTGCTGGAATAATAATCATATATTTATATTTGCTTACAATAAGCAGTGACATGATAGCAGAATCTATAGGATTAAATAAAACCTTTAGTTAGCCTGCTGCCATTTATTGTATTCCAAATTACAGTAATATACAGTTAAAATACAGTAAATCACTAAAGACACATTGGACAGTTATTTTATATATTATATACAACAGTCAAGTATTGTGCCAGTTCTGTCCATGAGTCATTTAAAATATATTCAACAAAATGCATGAGCAGAAAGAACAGCAGTTCTTTTTTTTTTGTTTGTTTAAATAGCTATTTCCTGGCTGTCTGAATTACCGTCACAGCATTGTTACCAGAGGGCTTCTCCAACAACATAGTAGGTCAAAGTAGGAATACATGTTTATATTTAGTTGCTGGAGAAGAGATAAATATGTTTTACTTAATATTTCCCAAAAGGCAGATGAACCATGATCAGCAACATTTACCCACTTCTTTTCCCAGTTGGGATCTTGTTATATAATGCAAAGAAATTAGTTGGCATGTAAGGGTATGACAGCGGGGGATGATGTATAGTGCAGAAGTCACTATGTCCTCTGGGACTAATCATCACTGCATACTCAATGATTCATGCTAGATATTTAAAAGATTATGTTGCCTTTAATGGATAACAGCCTATAGATGACCCATTTTCTCCAAATTTTGCATTTATTGCATTATAAAGTATATACTTTAATAACGACAGACTATGTCGGAGAATGTCTGACAACCTCTGTTTATTGATAATATGGTAGTGATCATATTGCCTTTTATTTGTTCTTTTAGTGTGTTTTATGTAAGTCTGTGTGTGCTACTGGACACCTGAATTTCTCCCTTGGAGATTAATAAAGTTTTTATCTATCTATCTATCTAGTTTTTACTGTCCATTGTTTCTTTAAGAAAATTAGTGCAGTGACAAGATAAGTTAAAAAGCACATGTAAGAGATTAACTATAGATTCCAGGACACTCAAAATGTATAGCAGTGAATCTGTTGTGTGGCTGAATTGTTCATATCAATCCTGTAAAACCAGATATTGAATATCATATTAAATAGACTTCAAGTGTGTTTAAATGTCTTTAACATCCCAGCAACTTTGATCTAAATATGTTGTAACAGCCAAATTAATTAACATAATTATGTACAATACAGTTGTCTTATTATCTTTGTTTAAGTTTAAACTGACTGACCTCTTTAGTTTAATCAAGCTTAAACCATTAGGGCATCCCTTGTAGTGAAGCATATTCACACCATTGAATATATAAGACATGGAGGGAATGAACATGACACTAACCAATGTTTGAAAGCATTTTAATAACTTTTTAAAGTAACCAGTTACTAATTTAAAGGTGTCGTATTCAGTAGCATGTTGCACTGGTTTCCCAAAGGCAGGTGGGCCCAGATCCAGAGCTCTACTGCCCTGCAACTTTTAGATCCAACAGACCTGAATTAAATGTCTGAATTGCTTCTTCTGCATGTCAAGCCATTCAGGTGTGTTTGACAAGGGTTGTTCCTAAAAGTTGGAAGAGGGTTGATCTTAAGGACCATGCTTGAGCACCCCTTCCCAAAGGTTTAGCATTTCTTGTTGGGTTTCTTGATGATTTAGAGAACACTGGCAAAACTTTCTGGAATTAAATGCATTTGTGTATGTTTAATAATAAATTGATGTTCAACGTCATTAAGATGGCTTCTTAATGACGTGCGTTGCCTTTTGTTAAGTAGTGCAGTAAAGAACATTTACACAAAAATGTCCTTTTATAATCCGTGTTGGTTGGTTTATGATCAGCGTCAGGTCTTAAAATTCCTGGAAAGACACTAACAATATGCAGATGTAGAGTATTTCCATGCACAAAAAAAAAAATCTTCAGATGGTTGAATGATGATGGTCACCAGGGCTGATGGTTTTCCCAGTATGTTGAAAACTGGCAAACTTCTTCCCCTCACATAAGATTTGGGAATAAGATTGTGCTAATTTCACCATTACATTTTGTTCTTTTATGATGGCAAGAGTGAGCATTTTTTGAAGAGATGGGTGGCTAAGTTTGATCTTTTACAAACTGTGAGAAGTGAAAACAATTTGTCTGGTTGTCAAAGGCCTTCGGGAGTAAAATGATTGTTTTGTTCTTGCTGGTGTGATTGGGGACGTCTTGCAGCTTGTTTTCGATTCAGCAACCAATCAGAACTTTCTTCTCGCGGGGGTGACTCCAAGAAACGTTGTGTGATTGGTCAGATATTTGAAGTGGGTGTGGCTAACACGGAACAGCATGAAGCATGCCTCTGCATTTTTGATGATGCAAGTTAAACGAACAGTTTTAATAAAATAGCTGATTGGGTTGATAAAAAGTTACAAAAAAAAATGTATATGTTTCAAGATATGGACCTAGCTGCATTTACAACCCACCCTGTTGTACACAAAGTTTTTTGTTATATACAAAGTAACCAGGATCATTTCACAAAAGCACAGACATACTTCTGCAGTAATTCCCACCACTTTGCAGAAAATGTTGTATAAATTGACCAAACTTTTTCTCGTTTTTTATCTCCTCAAGAGCAATGATAAAGTTCTCATTTCTTGCAGCAACTTTTGGGATGATATTATCTATTTTTGTTTCTGTTTTTTAACGTGTCAGGAGCACCGGAGATGAACATGCAAAATAAACAAACAAACAAAGGCTCAATCCAGAAACACACAGAAATAAATGAAGGGAAAATGGCTGTTAGTGAATAAACCTGAAGGACAACATACAGAGTGAAAAGTGCTTGCGGAAGAGTGATAATGCTAATGCGACCCCGCCTTCACAAAGGTCATAGGCAGGCTAGGAAGACCCCAAGAACACGGAACTCAAAGCCAACTCTGCATCCATCCAGGAAGTGGCAGACGGAGGCCCCAGTAAGAGCGCCCAACAGCCAAGAAGAACAGGGCCCAGTGGGCCCAGATCGGCAGCCACAGACCGCACTGGGGCGCAGGACCCTGGACCCCAAGAATGATAAAGTGTAACTAAACAAAATCATATACCTTGTTCGTTGTTGTCTTATGGAAGCCATTTCATGTTCATGTTGGCTTAACATCTGACAGGAAAACACCACAGATATTTTTTGTTGTACAGTTCATAACTCAAACAGTGGTTATGTTGAGTCCTGACCTAACATCCTACTGTGATCCTATGCATTTTTATGCTCCACCACTCTAAAGCAACACTACAAGGCAAAGTGGCATCTCCACTCTGCCTCTGCTTGCTTAGTCCTCTGTGACTTTCATGTGCCGTATTACTTTGTATGCATCTGCCTCTATCTGATGCCTTTATAACCTCAGACAATGCCTTGGGGCTGAGGAACATGTGTGGGGGGAGGGGCAGGAATGTCATGACCACTTATTCTTCTTTGCCAGCTTTTTCTGCCTGACTCCAGCGACCTAAGGATCGCCTTTAATTATCTGATATGTGCTGTAGCAATAGTAATCAGAGAGACTCAGCTGTGAGAAAATAACAAGTGAGGTGACCTGGAAAAATAATGCTTCTACTGTGGAAGGCCCGAAGCTTAAAGGGCGCTTAATAGGAATGAGACTGGCACGATTTCAAGTATTGGCAATATTGTTCCCTGCAGAGTCAACTGTGTTTGCTTGACACAAGCTGCTGTTTCATTGCTCACGTGTTAAACAGGAGGTGCTGTTTAAGGCATTAGTATCACTATGTTGCAGTTTGCTATTCTTGAATAAACGCCAGATATTTTAAACTAAAAATTCAGAGGACTTAAAGGCCTTCAGGCATCCTCATGGCTCGTGTCTTTCTGTCTCCTCATCTGAGTGTGAGTAGTAATTTAATCAAATCCACTCATTTTTCTAAAGGGCAGCAGGTAGAACCAACACAGTTAACAAAATGGGTTACTGTTCTACTATTTGTTTCTATATTCTCATTTGGGTTGCTCAGCACAATCCCCTCATGGCACCTTAATTTGAATTTAGAAAGTCAACTCTTGCCTCTCTCCTCTAATTATTCATAAACTCAACATAGGAAGTAAATAGCAGATAAAGAATTAACCTAAAGTAGTTCTGACAAAGGTTTTCCTTTAGGAAATTAAACAAGTGAATCTATGATTTACAAGCAAGTGGCTAAAAATAGACGATAAAATGCCAAAGTTTCACAGTCGGAATTAAAACCAGTGATGTTGTTTTTGTTGGTTCCCCTGTGTGATTTATATTTTTTGGCTCAATGACAAAACATTTTCAAGTAAATACTGCTGTGTCATCTGGGAGTTAACTTAGCACTTTTGAAATCCAGCTTTTAATGAATGATATTTCTTCCAAAAGGGTCGGAGCTCTGAGGAATTTCTCTGTGAGGGTCATTAGCAGCCTGATTGTGGCTCAGATGGCTCAGACATCCCATTGGATGCTTCAAAGTGCAAACGAGGTTAATTAGTAAGAATTGTGATGTAGACCAAAGGAATATTTGATTATGATTTTTTTAGCAATAAAGTGTAGTTTATAAGTCAGTCATTGGCAATTTTACAAGTAAAATGGAGTATATTTTGTGAAAAGAAATATTACATTCCCAAAGCCAGTAAGTTTTACAATCCAATTTCATCTAAAAAAAAACATAAAGTCACATAAATTACACACAATACCTAACAAATAATTGTAATAGTCTAACTTTGTTGTTTTGGTGCTTCTGCAGTGCCATTGTCCACTACTTGATATCTTCTTATAGGCATACTGCATTAACTGGAAACATGATCAAGTTGTACAAACTCACATTTGTGGCCGTTTTGTGGCTTGCAATACATAAAAAGGTTATAATTTATAACCTATAGAGCCTTGAAAAGTGCAGTCATATATTCTATAGTATGACACATTTATGTCATGCTAAACCCAACCATGTTAGGGTTTTAACCCTTTATTGAGCACGTGACCACATTTGATCATTACTTTGGATATACAAAATGCCTCCGCATGGTAATCCATTAAATCACACAACCACAGTGAGTTTTCTACATATAAAATTCAAGATCAAGCTACATCCCAGATTTTTCAGCAAGATTGGTTTTCACCTGCTCTTTCAGCAGTTACTGACAGAGACATATGCTGGTCTGGAAATCTGACCGCAAATGGGGTTTGTTGCGCCGCAACTCCGCCACAGCACAAAGCCCCGAACTTTGATAAAAGTAAAAGTATGGACGTATACGGTGCTTTTACACTGCCGAAATTATTTCATTTGATTTTACAGATGAGTAAAATCTGACGGAAATTGCGTCTGCTAAATGAGTGTCGAATAATTTTTTTCACTGCCGTCTATTTTATTAAAAATATGATTCTTTCAATGCTTCATTGGATCAACAAAAAACTGCTCTGGAAGGTAGAAAGGGGATGAAGTGGTTTTTAGGGGGTGCAGGAATCAGTATGCAAATTGTGTTCATTCCTCTTTATACAAATTAACAGCTGATTATAGTGTTTATAGCACTCCCTGCAGTAGTGACAGCTATCGAAAAATCTCGGTCCCTGGTAGTTCTCGTGTTAATGTATCTATGTTGTAGCTAAACAGTAATTAAGCTGTAACTAGAGTTTGTTTTCTTCCGATAAAACTGAATTGAATTGTTTCATTCTTAATCATTTAAACGTTAACGAACAATGTTGCCCAGACCCTTTTTTGTTGGCATTGTTGTTAGACAATACATATGTTCAGAGTTCATTTTTGATTACTGATATTACTTTCAACAGCAAAAATAGCCGTGATAGAGAAGAATGTGTTGCGCAGAAAGAAACCTGAAAAAAAACATTAAAGACAGCGCAGTTGCTTCTTCTGTATTCCCTTCATTGTATATGTACCACAGTGTAGCCACAATTTTCGGTGGTATTACTCAGTCTGCAGTACTTTAGCACATTAAAATATATGACTTACTTCACTTATTCATCCTCAGTATCCACAAAGTTATGCTTACAGAAAGAACTCTAGATCGACCTGGTTATTAAAGTCCATCATTTATTACACTACCAGTGTTTTTCCATTACAGTTTTTTTGCAAAGTAAAATAGATATGTTTAAAATTTTCTTTGAAAACCCGCCATCTTTCTGTGAAATGAACTGGTCACATGATCAAGTCCAGAGACGGTTATTTGTGGAAAGTGTTACTCTTTTGCTAAATTTTTTATTAAATATTATTATTAAATATTAAAACTCTGATAAATTAGAGCATACATTTTTTTTTGTAATAACTGAGAGGTTTTTTCTTAAATGCATATATTTTTATTATCAGTGTTTTTTTTATTCCAGTACTTAAGCTTTGTGCAATTCTAGGGGAGATGAAAACACAGCTAACAAGAATAAATATGCAACAACAAAGTTTTGCCAGGCAGAATATACCACAATAATGCAAATCTGGGTTCTTTGTTGTGCCAACATAATCCAAACAAGACGTCTCTGTCCCCATAAGACATGCATGCACTGGTTTGGTCATGCACTCTCTAGAAGGTCAGTGCCTATAGTACTGTTCCCTACAGCAGTAAAGAGACAAGTTTAAAGGTCAAACACCGATCAAGCATGCACTCCCTGTTGGACTGTTGGATGCATGCATGTGAGTGTGAGAGGGTTTGGTCATACATATATACACACACTTCAAGAAACAATTCCATTTGTGGTTAGATTTAGTTGTGTCATCTGTGTACTGCTTTTTGTGCATGCCCAAGTTTATTTTCTGCACATGTGCAAGACATGCCGAGTGAATTATTGGTCTCCCAACGTCACGGTATTCTAACATCTGTTTTCCACTGAGTGTTTTGAATTATAGATTAACTCACCTGCTTTTAGCATACAGAGACACAGCTTTACAAATGTCCAGCACATATGCTGCGAGCACGTGTTTGTGGAGGTCGGATATTTTCTTTTTATGTTGTGCACGAGTAGGTTATCTTTGTAGGCTGCACAGTTGTTTTAATTTATTTTCACAAAGATTAGACTAACTTTGAGATTGTTGAATGGTAGGTAATGCAGTTAGATCTAATATCTTATTCAGTCTGAATATTTAGGATCGTTTGATCATTTTTTATATAATTGTTATCAAATTACAGCCCTTCTACAAGGTCATTCTTTCTGAACAGCCATTCTCTTGGTTTAGCATCAAACTTCCATGAAGGTGTTGAGATACTTTGTTGCATAAAATAACATTTCTATTTTTTGCACAATCAAATGCTTCTAAATTCCCAATTGAGATCACTTTGAGAGCTTTTCAAATGAAAAGGCAAACCTCAGTAGCCACTTCTCTTCATGCATACTTTATGTTCTCTGATTCTCATACTGTATTTCTACATCTGTATGAGCCTATATTTTACTTTTACCCGTGAACAATGCAGCCTTTGGCTCTTACTAGGCATTAAGGTCTGTCAGATGAATCGGAAAAATCTGAGTTTGAAAGGGAATGAAAAGCTCTCAAAAAGCCATATGAAATCTTAAACACTTTTTTTTCTGCTTCGTATTTATTTGGCTGCTACAACAAGAGCTTCAGAAGCGTAAGGCTTTCATACAGAGGATCCACAGTGTTTTTTTTAAATTCTGGCAGGAGTTTGTTTGTCTTGTTTTCTCTCCAAGTGAGAAATATGGGCTGTTAATTATATTAAACTAAATATTTGTCAAAGTTTTGAATAAAACCAGTATTGATATCCTGCTGAAAAGAGCTTGAAACAGCAAAATATGTATGTTAGAATGAAAAAACCTGACCGATAAAATAAGTTTAGATCATTTAAGCATATTGAGGTCATGGATGAAACTAAATTAGAGACAGAAATCTCTCATTATGTGGACATTATTCAACATAAACCTACTTTTTTTACATTGTAGATTTGGGTTGAACATAATATCATATAGCTGCATTATTTCCTATTAAGTCTTTGGCTGAAATCCTTTGAAATGAATTTAAAAAATAATAAAGAGCTTAGATTTTCATGAAACCCTCATCTAATCTCGTATTTAGCTGTATTAATCATGATTATTCACTTTGGGATACTCTAAGTTCCTGCATGCCAAATGTTAATCTGACACACTTTACTCATGAGATGTTCATTAAAGCTATGCTAATTGATCTTTTAGCTACTTGTTAATAATAAAATTAGCTGAAATACAGTCGGTGAAATGAACATTTTCTCTCTTTTTTATGCAAAGTAACATCTGTTTGGAACAAGTTGGAGTTTGAAATTTAGAAATGTATTCAAATACATTATTTTTCAGATTTTCCTGAAAATCAGGAAAACAAAAAACTTCATCAGTTCTGTTTCCACAAATTGTCAGTTATGTTCTTATTTCATGTGGCTACCTCACGCAGAATAAATATTCTACAGCCAATAAACATGGAGATAATTTTTATTGCCAGTTTAATGCAGTAGATCTCTAATCTGAGGTCTAAAAGTAGAGGGTGGGATGTTGAGATGCTGTCAACATCCTTCCATAATCAATAATGTAATCATGGAAATATGGATGAAACCAAGCACACTAGTAAAAATCAGTGCTTTGACTCTTCAGTTTCATATGTATAACTTACATACATGCTTAATAAACAGAAATGTAAAGCTTCACAACAATATAATGAAAAAAATAAATTCAAGCTGTATTCTTCGCAAAGGTAATGTAGCTGTTTTGGCTCCAACTTCTGCAAACTGGTAATTGTTTAAGACATATTTTACAGACAGAGGTGGACCAGTTAACTAACTGGCTCCAAAATACTGAAGGGAAACAGAAAACTGTTTGAGTTAAACTACCTGTCAATTCCTGTCTATCTCCTCCGCACCTCCTGCTGTTTCTCTGTGTCTCCTGCCCCCGTCCCTGCAGGATTGCTGCACACCTGTCCCTCGCCACCCCGTCAATCTCTGCAGTTTAAAAGCCTGGTTTCTGCTGTCACACTTGGCCAGTCTGTTATCACGTCTCTCTGGTCACATGTGGTTTAGGACTTTGCCTTAGTCTTTATTCTTTTATTCTTTTCTCTGTGGAGACACCTTCTCTGTAATATAATAAACCAGAGTCTTCATCTTTATCATATGTTTTAAGCAAGCACTGTTTAACCAGTATGCTTTACTTCTATTGTAGTCTTTGAATTAAAAACAATCATTTTCAGATGGTGCTTATTTACCTAGGATAGTTACAACCACTTCACTTTTTTTGCTTTTTATTTATTCTTTTTAAGAATTCGTTACACACCATCCCATGTTTCTCCTTACTGATGATTACCATTCATTGTGTACATTCCTGGAACTGTCATTGTTCTGCAGCATGCTGGGACTGTTCTGGTGGCATCACCGAAACAGCTGCATTTTGTAACTGCATATTAAATC
Organism: Pseudomugil tenellus; assembly: GCA_037177515.1. Taxonomy (NCBI): domain Eukaryota; kingdom Metazoa; phylum Chordata; class Actinopteri; order Atheriniformes; family Pseudomugilidae; genus Pseudomugil; species Pseudomugil tenellus. The sequence goes on along the minus strand of JBAMHX010000027.1, from coordinate 11,561,279 downwards.
AATAGCCATTTTGGATGTTCTTCATGGCTAACTCAATAAAACCAATAGGACATTGTTGGAGGAAATAAAGAGAGAGCAAGAGATAAAAATTGGACTGACTGAATTAGCCTCCACTAGAAGGCGCCAAAGTGTAAAAATCGGCTGAGTTTAATAAAAGATCGTAAGTAATCTGTGTGATTAAAAAGCAATGACTTAGCGCTTTAGCACAGCTCTGTCTACATTTATTTACGTTTGAATTGTGCTGATAGCAGGCCCTGTTTTTACCATCTAAGCCACACATCCTAACATGTCAGCAGTTTCTTCAGCATTAGTACACATGTAGAACAGCAAACTCACTGACACGCTTTTCTGTCCCCAAAACAAGAATTTTGCTTTCAGTTTCTTTGTCTGTGCATTTCTATGTCTAGTGAGCTTTTACTTTTTGCTATAGGCCTCAGTAAGGACATGTCCTTGGCAGATGGTGAACCTACTAAACATGCTGTGTTTCTTTGGGGGAAAGTGGAAGTGAATGCATGTCTCCCGTAAATGTGGTATTAATTCCTAAATTTGTCTGTGATGCAGCAAAACATCTGTTTCTTCAGCTAACAAGCAATAATCTTTGAAGCATATGGATCCTTAACATACAGGGTTACATGCCAATCTTTTCTCTTCACTTGTCCTCAAATAGCAAACCTGTCCCTCAGCAGAACAAACTAATTAGGAAAAAGAAAAGTTAAAGTCAGAATCTTTCAGCAAAAATCAGCCCACACACTGATACTCAGGAGGATGTAATCCTAAAATGGGGTTAAGCTGTGGAGTTCTCTGGGCAGAACTTGAGTGTAAACACACCACCACAGTCACTTTTTCCACTTGGATTCCAGGAGCTGTTGACCATCTTCAACACTGAATATCCCTCAAACTTTTCAGCAAACTTTAAGTTTAAAGAGTTTAAAACAAGAGCTGGTACATGACTAAATACAAGTTTTTTTTGGCATTACTGTCATATTTTTGCATTTTTTGTTGTAAATCTCATAAATGTAGAGCAGACATTTAGCTGCATTGTTGCAACACAGAGTTTTGATCCCTCGTTTGACAAGAACCTTAAAATGTATTGTTAATAACAACAGATCATGATGGTATTTGTACAGCAATTATCTTATCACTCACATGGTGGTAATATTTGTCTGAACAAACTGTTCATGAAGAAGGTGTAAAAGACATAAAACCACAACATCTACCCCCTGCTTTAAACAAATTAAAGCTATACTCGCTGGTTTTCATTGCTGGTGAGCGCAATGCTCATGTGATGTTAACGTTAGCTTGTTAGACATTAGCATTTGACAGATTAGGCTTTTATTTTGTTCCAGAAAGTGAAAACCAACCTTTTTAGAGGTTGTTATAGTTATAGGAGGGACTAGTACCTTGTCTAGTACCCATGGCATCTTTATAAAATGATCTATAAAAAGTGGAAAAATAATCATGATTACTATGGCCATGCTAGTTTACTTAAGCTAGCTTTCAATTGATATTGATTGTCTCCTTAACCTCACAATAGTTTCTGGATAATGACAGAACAATGTTTTCATGAATCATGGTTGTAAAAAATGTTTGCTAATAATGAAGCACCAGGTCCCGATAGCTTCTTTGTTGACTTTAAAACATTTCAGGGCCATAACACCACTGTTCAGTGGAGTCATGGAAGCAAGATGTCCTGTTGCTGGGTTGGTGTCTGAGGCAGAACATCTAACCAGTGTGGAGGATATAGGCTGTAGGAACTCTTTTGCAGGTGATGGTTGGTGGTATAATGAGGTTGAACTGATTTTGTCTGTTGGACACTTGATGCTGTTGTTTCCACCACAACTAGCAATTTGAGCATCAGATTTAATCCAGTACTGCTTTTATATACTATTCAGTGCTGTTAAGTGTTGGCTTTAGTCCCTTTTTTAAAGTCTGTTGCATGAGGATTGAACTAAAAAACAGGAAGGGCTTCACCGTAATTTGACTTCACATACTTTTTTCTCAGAATACACTATTTTACTTTCTAAAACCACATACATTTGCATGAAATTGTTCTTTCTCCAGGAGTTCATAAAGGCAATTTATCTGCTTATGTTAATACTTTGCTCACAGTGACACAGCAAGCTCAGGTCCTGGGAAAGAAAAGCACTTTGGACACAGATTGATCCCAGATGTGACTTGAAATTGTTGGGTTTGCCTTTTAGAACTCGACCAAATGATCACTTTTGATTTCTGTCAACAACTGACAGAGTGAATGTTTGACATCTTCAGAGCTGTTGCTGTTATATGACCGTGGTTAGCGTGAAAACAATGAGACAATTGCTTTTTGTCAGAGAAATGGAGAGGGCTGAATGCTGATGCAGTCGTTTTTGACTTGCTGAGAGACCACAGATGTGGACCGGCACACCCTGCTTAAACCACACAGTGGATATTTCCACTCACTGTGGACATAAAGAATTTTTACTGGACTACTTCGGGCGAAACAGAACAAGTAGGCCAGCTTTTTTCTTCAGTCTCCCTCAATAATGATCAAATAGGATTTTCACTCATATTTAAATGAAGTTTAAGTAATCCAATGAACATTTGCACGCTATTTAATGTTTGGTTTTCAGCTTTGAGGAAACTTGGCATTGATTCTAAAATGTGTCATTTAATATGATGACACAATGTTGTCCACAGAGATATCTTTAAAAAACTTACTAGAATAGAGTAATTCATCTCCCGCAGCTGGTTCTGAGCACACTTTATAGGTAATACGACTGTGATTTAAGTACAACATATGTTGTTTTTGAGATCTAACATCTTTACCAAACCAAGGTACATAAGAAAATAAAGGAAACCAAGCTCCCTCTGTTCACACAACAGAACTTCCCACATAAATTTTCATTTTTATACTCCTGTGCATAGCAATTTAATATGAAGTTGTTAATTCATGCTTGCAGAATTCACAAACAATGATTAATCTTCTAGATATGTTATGATTAAATGTATTTCCTTAGTCTATTTTCTCTACAATGGAAAAGGATTCATTTTAGTTATTATATCTGACCTTATCCTTGTGAATCTAACATCAAAGTAATTTGTTTTTTGTCATGCTTGTTAATGCTATTTATTCAAACAAATAGGATGTATGACAGATTATGTTCACTAGAGTGTTGATCTAATTGTCCTTGTGAGATAAGTGAAACAAATGGTTGATAGACCTGTGAGTACGTGTTACATAAATCCTTAAGAATATACAGTATACATATAGATCGG
>JBAMHX010000027.1:11521445-11545116 GCA_037177515.1 Pseudomugil tenellus | reverse complement strand
CCATCCATCCATCCATCCATCCATCCATCCATCCATCCATCCATCCATCCATCCATCCATCCATCCATCCATCATCTTAACCGTTTCATCAAAATCAGGGTTGCGGGTAGCTGAAGCCCATCCCAGCAGTCTTCAGGGGAGAGGCAGGGTACACCATGGACACTATGCCAGTCCATCACAAGGCGTGATGTCAGGTATTTAATAATTATATTGTGGGAGTATTTTTAACATCGACTAATCTTGAAAAGTAATAAACTAAAACTATATAGTATTTTGTTGTGATCAAACATGTTATTTACAGCCCTAAAAAATCCCTTTTCAAGCCTAATTGGCCAACTTGTAGCAAATTCACCTTATCTCATGCACATGCATTCAATGGTTTGTGCTTTTTTTTTTTTTTAGATAAAGAAAAATAATGTAAATATTAAAAAAAAAAATTCAAAACCTACAACAGTTTTCCCAGCAAGACATCCAACACATAAAACTACTAGCATGCTGAGCTGTGTGGATGAATGTAGTCATGTGCTGTTGCTTGTCATGGCCCAGAACATTCATGAACAACCAGGAGGCATTGACTGACCTACTAGTGACCACACAGTGATGTTCACAAGTCATCTGCAAGAGCATTTCAGGCAGAGTCACCAGATATGTTATCTTGCAAACTAACAACCAGATGTGAAGAGATGGGGACATCAATAAACCAACTGAATCAGCCTGCGGGACACTGTGGAAAGAGGGGAGGCTGCTTTTAATAGACGACACTAAAACATTTCCATGAACCATAGCACCTAAAGTAGAGAAAACCAGTTCATTCTGCATCTTTTTACTAACTGGTGCAACATCTCTACTTAAAGCAGATTTTTCCATTCAGCTGTTTTTCTGGTCTTCATCTATTACTGAGAGAAAACAAAAGGCAACAGTAAATAATGACTCTTGATGTTTAGTAATTTAATAGGATTTTTATTTAGTAGGGATTTGCAGATGGCTTTAATCAGGTCAGGAACGATTTCTATCTTCAGGCCAGTTTTTTGGACCATATAAAGCAACTACACGATGAGAACGAACCAACTGTGGCTGCTAATGAGGACCTGATGGGTACACATTCCTTTCAGTGTGTGTGTGTGACCGTGTGTTTCTGCACATGTAAGCAAAAGAAAAGAGCATTGCCCAAACTGTTGTGCTCGCAAATACAGACTGAATTATGTACCCCTTTGAAAATGTGATTAAACAAAGCAAAAAGCAAGAGATGTGAATTCTTAGCTGCCTTCAGGGCCGAGTCCTTGCACTTGCTAATGCAAGTGTCTCTGTGAGGATGAGTTCATGCATACCTATTTGTGAATGTGTGTTTTTTCCTACAAATTGTTTTTCAGCTCCACCAACTGAAATAACGTTACTCTGGGCCAAGTCATTAGCCGCTGAAATAAAGCAGCTTTGTTTTGTTGTCATGGTCCACAAAATTCTATTTAAAACCCGGCTCTCTTCCAGAAACCGACAAAAAAAAAAAGACAACAAAAAGAATCAGAAGAAGCACACTCAGAGCGCAGTATCTGAAACAAAAGTGCTTCTGTGCCCACACTGATCGTAATTAATCAGAACCTCCCTGAACATGACATGCTCATTTCAAACATCAGTTTCACGCAGTGCAAAACGACGGCTTTTATTTGTGCAGACGAGTAGAAAGGTGTCGCTTAAAAAATGTAGACACATCCCAGGAATGGTCAGAAACTGTAATCCGACCATCTAGAGTTGATTCAACTCAGTCGGAGTTGGTAAGAAGCTTGGATAAGAAAGAACGTAAAATTAAAGATAAATTAAAAGTTTGCACCCCCACCTCATTATTTCGGTAGAAATTCCTCCTTAGAAAAATTTACTTTACTTTCATTAATCCTGAGTCTATTTAGTCTCCATACTGAACATAGTGTCTATTACAGATATTAGCTTACACATCTGACAGTCACACACACATTTAAACACCCAAATTCTCGTCCATTATCGTTTTCCAATATGTCTAATGCCATTCAAGTCATTAATTTCATCACTTTTTGGGGGTTTCTACGGTAATTCAATATATCATCAAACCAGGGTGAGGAAAATTGGAACCAAAAGCCATGAAATCTATTGTAATCTCCAATTTTCTTTTCATCTCATCTCCTTTTCTTCGCTCTTGCTACATTTATGCATGTTTTCAGCTGCTTTTAGCTCAGACCTTTTTGCTGTTTGTCATGTTCTAAAACCAGCCTGTGTAATTTTAGTAAATCTCATCTGTAATTTTGTGATGGAAAGAAGATGGAGAATGTTGTCAGGGTGGCTCTGAGAGATGCTGGGGAGCTACTTTAGGGAAGGCTCTTGGCTGACCTCTAGTGGCAATGATCGGAACACCATCAAACTTAAGAGAAGGGCTCCAAAAAATCAGTTTTACTGCTAAAAAACTGACAATATCAACTGGATTTAAAATGCTCAGCTGTCTTGGTGGTTCAAATACATATTAGATACCTTAGTTTGTAAATTCTGAAGTTTCCCTGCAGGGTTATGACGCCTGTTTTCCACCAAATTTATTTTTATTAAATGTATGATGCTCATTAAAAATGCCAACTCAGCACAAATAAAATGCAGGAATTTGCTGATTTATGAATCTTTTTGTAGCACAGCTCTGAAGATCACGCAACCAACCTTCTCCTCTTTATTCTTTACTCCTCACAGACACTTTTTCTCAAATGTCATGTAAGATTGACACGCCCTTAAAAGTTTAAAAATGATGCTGCATTCTGATATTTTTAGTAAACTCCGACGAGGTTGCCCTCTTTTATTCCTTCTTCCTGTTTGTCCATAGATTTGAAATGGGAGACATAGCTGTCAAAGATAAACCATGTGAGATGACATCTTTCTCAGACTTTCTGGCTTCACAATGCTTTTGTTGCTGCTCTGCCGACTGCTTGAAGAGCTTTCACGGCCTTTCTATCTCGCAGCGCCTCGAAATCTGGAGCCTCCGGGTCGCTTTGATCTGCTGGAGCTAAAAGCTGCCACAATAACGTAGATAAGGCTAATGCACTGAGGCACTGTACCTTATGTCCTGAGTTTTTTTTTTCCTTTCAGAGAGCAAATTTTATTTGCAAACAGGAGTCGTATTTGCTTTTGAGGTTCCCCAAGAAAGTTTCACATTCTTTAAGACTGAAACAAAATCTGTTGAATGTATAATAAAAACCATTTTAAGCAAAGTTTTATTTATCTTTTACAAAGGCTGATGAGGAAGTGCAGTTTGTGCATCTTTGAAAGGTCCACTAAAAGAAAAAATATGCAGCCTGACACACATATACATGATATTTGAGAGCCAACCACTAGCAGAGAAAATTTTCTTTAGACAATTTTTTTTTAACTTTCCTCTTAAAGCAGACACACATGCGGTACCTCATTTTTTACAATAGTAGTTTACAGACAATGTAAGCATTTGGCTACTGAATAAACATGGAAAAGAACTTAGAACATTTTGCTGCAGCAGAAAAAAAAATGAAAATAAACTATGACTGAAAATCACTGGCACATTGTTTTTATGTCACTGAGGGGAAAAAAAACATAGTAGCCACTTTTTATGATTCAAGCAGGGCTGAAACAATTACATTTTTAACCGGGTGGCCAAAAGAAAAGAGAAGTTAGTGTAATATCACAAACTATGATGTGCAGCAGGAGTATTTGCTGCGTTTCCAGTACAGTTTTCCAGTAAAATAAAATTTTAACAAACTGCAGTCACCATTTTGAGTTGTTTCTATTAAATTATGTTTAGAGCATAAGCTGCAGTTTATGTGCAGCTTATGGAAGGTGGCCAGATAGTCTTGTTTCCAGGTTTTCTACTGAAGCCAAGGCTTTTCAAAGCCTTTTTTTCCTTATTTCGCTTTCCGATTACAAACTTCTGCATTATGTTGTTTGTGCCATCTTTTGCCGAAATTCACTGGTCACTTCTCCCCAATCCTGTCCAGAGTATGCAAATGCAGAAAATGTGTTTCCATCACCCTTTTGCATAATGCTTTTCTATTGACAAGTCTGAAAAAAATATCATACGAGTGTAAAAACATTTTAGCAATGATTGAAAGGTTTTTCTAAATAAATATGTTTACATTAATAGATTTTTATTGCGATATTTTAGGTTTTGAATAATTCTAAAGGTAATAGACACACAACTATTCTTTAAAACTTTATAAAGAAGCTAACTGGTATTACAAAATGTCTGTTATCACACAAAGGATAGAAAGACTTTCAACAGTAGCCTACAGTTATCAACCACCCAACACAAGTGCAGCTGTTCTTGTAGTTGCTGGAATCTATTAGCTCAAGTGCTCTATTTTTAAAGGTAACAAGCTGACCCACCAAAACCTTCCACCCCAGTACAAAACAATGTTCACAAGTCTCAGAAATGCATCTGTCATGTCTTAATGTCTTGAATTGTGTGTATTAGCTCAGAAGCTAAAAGCTGTTGTCAACATAAAGCATAAAATATTGTTGTTTCAACCCAAAGGATGAATTTTCCTCACTTGCCGTTTGTATAAGGTAGACCTTTCTACAGGTTCAAATCCCTTTTTCTTTCAGAGCTTTTGTAATTAGTTGTACCATGGTTTCAATATGGAAATATTGCTTTTGAGCATACTGACATGCTAGCACTGCTACTGCACATGATAAGAAACTCCTGCTCAAACTCCCAAAACTGCTCTGTTGGATTGAAATCTGGGGGTTGTGGAGGCCGTTGGGGTGCTGGGAATTATTATGGCCATGAAAGAAGTCGGAGATGATTTGAGTCTTGGCTTACATGGTTGAAATAGCCATTATAAGATGCTACGCTGTGGTCATAAATGGATGGAGATGGTTAGTAACAATACTCAGTTAGGCTGAGGTGTTAACTCAGCTTTATGTATAAACAGTGATGGGGTTTCTCTGATCTGTAGTGGCGAAGAATTCCATTATTTTGGAGCAGCGACTGCGGAGATTCTGCCTGGACCTAGATATTTCCAGGAAGAGCTGGTCAGCTGATCTGAGGCACCAATCTGGTGAATATCGGTACAGAGGGGCCAGACCATGTAAAGACTTACAAACATACAGAAGAACCGTAAAATGAACTAAAAAGTGTACGAGCAGCCATTGTAGTGATGGTAAAATAAGCGTAATGTCTCTTTTACGTGCTCCAACCGGACAGAGCAGCAGTGTTTTGGATAAGTTGGAGACGTGAGAGAGACGACTGGCTGACCTCAAGATAAAGTACAGAACAATAATCCAGCTGAAAGAAGAATCATACTCAGACGGTACTAACTGGTTCAAAATGTTAAGTAAATCAAAGCCACTTTCTACCTGTTTAATCTCAAAAAGTACCTAATACCTAAATGCACTGAGTGGAGCGATCCGATTGGCTGATTAGTTCTTTCTGTTAACGAGCAATTTAAAAAAGTTGACCTAAAAGTAGGAAGTTGGTTCTTGTCTTACAGCAGTGTGGCATATTAGCATGCAATCCAGGAATTGCACAGGTGTAAACATGTGGTTGAGAACACAGACAAACTCAGGCATAAACGTTCATATTTAATTCCATTGTAGCATAAGTTGATGAGGACACGCAGTACAAAAGCAGTAACATTTAATTACAACTTGGACCCAGATAAACCCACCACAATATAAAAAAATGAAGGGAAAAAAACCACAATAACACTACGTTCTGGTAGTTTCAGAGTGAAGCTGACACGACAGACATTAACATCATAACTTGAGGAAAACTAGGACCACGGGGATTAATTTTTTCCTCTTTTTTCTTGAATAAAAATGGATACTTTTTTTTTATTTATACATTAAAACACTCAAAACAACAAGAAGTACAAAGAAAAAAACCAAACATGAACCTTAAGCGTTGCATGGAGATGCAACTTTTTATGTACAGGAGTTTTGGCACTTTAATTTTCTTACACAGATTTGCACATTTTTACAAAAAGGTGCTTCTAATAACATGCTTCTAAAGGGGCTGAGCACAGATGGTTGGGTGGATTACCATGGAAACCATGGTTAAGCAGCAATATGCTGATGCACAGTCTGGCAATAGATGGCGACATAACCATTGCCACCATCGAGGCTTTTGATTCCTAACATGTCAAATCATACGTTGACAAATCTGATGCTGCAGATGAGCAAATATTCCACCTAAACAACAGGAAATGTGACATATTTGCCTGCAAATACCCACTTGGATTTGACATTTTAAAGAAGCTGGAGTGAGAACGTGAGAATTCACCTCATTTTAGTGATAAAAAATAACTTTAAATATCCCTAATAAAAAAATATATATATATAAAAATACAATCAGCCAAGCCTTCTAGACGGGAAACAAGTCCTACTTTGAATAATCAGTTTAAAATGAGATACGCAGAAACAGGATGTTAAATCAGGGTGTTATTTAAATTAATGTATCAGCACTCGTGGAACTGGTTTTGAGATTAATCCTTCCTTTTTGGTAATAAAATAGTTTGCTCCTTGGTTTAATAAACACATTCTGAAGTTAAATACTTTTGTCTTTTATATACTTTTATCTTTTTAAACTTCTACATTTTTTGTAAAAATTGAATTGGTCATGCTGTCAAGTAAAACACGGAAGTTTATCCTTTTTTAAAGGTTTTATATGACAGGATATAATAGTAATAAACAATCCGGTTTTTAATAAGTCTTAAAATCGAATGAATGCAGCCTTAAATTGTAACCAGATCAACACAGTGAGTCATTTGTTTGACCTAAAAACTAAATGTATTCATAAAGAATCAGAGGGTAAATCATCGTCGGGTCAGAAGCATCCACGTGCCAAGGAGGAAAGACATCAGCAGCGGTCTTAGAGAAGCAATTGTGTCCATTATAAGAATGATTATTCACAAGTAAAAAACATTTAAGACTAACAATGGAAGGCAAACGAAACAAGTTCACATCCTGAAAGCTCACCTCAAGGTCTGACCTGACCTGTCACTATTAAAGAAACTGCAAAAGAATAAAGAAATCTCTGCAGACAAAGACCCAAAACAAGCACATAGATGGAGAAATGAGGACGTGGGCTTGTTTTGCAGCCACTGGAACTGGATACTTTGAAGTCACTGAGCTGACCCTGAACTTTTTCTGTATTCTTGTGTCAAAGCTATCTGACACGTAAAGTTTGGCTCAAACTAGTCAAAAAAGCAAGAAGGGAGGTGTTATAATGGCTTTCAATGTGCCCCTGCTCCAACACACCTGTCTTGTATTACATACATTTATATTATATTACAAAAGCCAATGAAGTTCTGTACAATGACAGGTGAATCAGAGTCAAGTGTGTTGGAGCAGGGATGCATGGAAACCCTGCAGGATTGTGGTCCTTGAGGACCTGAGTCAGACGCCTCCAATCTAGTCAAAATCCAGACCTGGTGTGGGATCTAGACAGAACTGGGCATAAATGAAAGTTTAGCTAAATTCATGAGGGGTAATAGTTTATCCAAAATGATTCAAAATGACTGATAAGATCAAAAACAAAAGTATTATTGCATAACTGCTGATAAAAGTTGTTCTAGAAGGAAAGAAGTTTACAACACACTGCTTTTGTTAAATAAAGAGACGTTAAATAAAGAGAAATAAAGAGAACGGATGTTCAATTGAAGTTGTCTTCACCTCATTTTAAGACTTGTTAGATGTTTTTTTTACATTTCAAATAGATTTGAATGATTATTACAAAAGAGCATTCATTACAATACATCTGAACTTTTTAATTATGTACTTAAACTGCTGTCTTTTAGTGACAAAAATCTTGCTTTTGTGGAATTTTTAAAAAAATTCTGCCCGTTCATCAACCCTTAAACGAACACAACATGGCAAACATCCTGGCGTGGAGAGAAAAGAGACTTTGGCACATTGTTCCTGCCGTGCGGCAGGTAGCAAAAGCACACGAGAGCAAAAGTCACAGCTGAGTGCTTTATAAAGATATTTAAGCTTGGAGTGAATTGTTTTACATTTGTTGGTAAAGACAAACAGCAGTCTAGACTGCCAGTTAGGTGACAGGACTTGTTTTTAGGTAGATACTTATAGATTTTACATATCAGTTTACATGTAATGTTGATGCATCTTTGTCAACAGTTAGTGCGTGCACATGTATATACACAGTCCGACATAATCTGACACTAAAAGGTCCTTCAGAATTGGATCTTTTAAGAAAGACATGGCTGATTTATATTAATAGTATGCACATAAAATGTCTATATTTAGCAGCAGTTACTATCGCGTACATTTAGTGTCTGTAAGGGTGAAAAATGCAGGGATTTAAAAAAGAATTGATTGTTTTTTTCCACACTGAGAAGGATGAAGTCACTCAGAATAAAAAAAGAAATGCAGTGATGCTATAAAAGGATCATTTCTTGAGGTATTTCTGGTGAGCATTTCTTTCATGCTCCTAAGTCACGTTGACATAATGGACAAAACATATGGGCTAGGCGCTACTTCCCAGCATCTATACAGAAGAAATGCTGGTGGCTCTTGGATGTCTGAGGCAGCAGCTGCACACGTAAACAAAAGCGAGCCAAAGGAAACAAAATGATATTAATTGATTGTCATTAGAGGGGTTTGATCGTGCTATTGGTTGGATTCTGGGGTAGAGGCTCTAGAGACACTCGGAGGGAGTGGATAGTCTGAAATCACACCAGGGTTTCAGGAAGTGTGTCAGCATTGTCTGAGGATAGCAGTTGCCAGATCTGCCACCGTTCCCTCTGCCAGTCCTGCCACTCCGGACCCTGCGCCACCATTTGAGGGGCTCTGTTTGAGCCCGAGTTACTCTGCGCAGTGCTGGGCCTTTGAGACGCTACAAGCTGAGGGGAACTTTGCGAGCTCGCTAACCGGTGCTGGGCGTTGTACGGGGGAGGAGAGCGGGGATTGTCGCTGGCGTTTGCCCCTCCGTGAGGTTTGGAGGCAGAGTTGACACCTTGTCCGCTTGCTCGCTGGAGGCCCTGTGTGCTGTTGAGGTGTGATGTCAAAGAGGGGTTGATGTTCAACTGCAACCGGGGTCGCCTTGTCTCCGCGTGATGGCTGGTGCACACCCGGGTGACCGGTGGGTGGGGTCGGGACTCTGTGATGCTAGGCGCTGTCTGAGTCCGTTGTACCGTTGTCTGCTGCTTTATGTCACCATGGGGTCCATCAAGACCTTCCTGTGAGCTGCGGGAGCTTCCTTCTGACATGTTGCCATGAGAACCTAGAAAGACAGTATCACTGGTTTATATGAACTGAGTGTTAATAACAAAGAGGGACATGGCATTATGGAAAAGCTTAATTGACATGTAAAACTCAATGCAGGTTCTAATTTTTTCCATGTAAAGTCCATATGTAGGTTTAATCATGTCAGCTGGAGTGAACGTAGTTTCTTAAAGATCTTTTCAGTCCTAATGTAGTGGATCTTTTCACTTGAGAACGTGAGACATCACTTCTTTCCCATCTAATAGGACCCTCAGCTTCCTCATTTAGATTGACAGAAAAATCTGTTCTTGTTGTCAAGGTGGTGAGAATAAAAATTTCATTTTGTTTTAAAGCTGTCATGAAATATTGCTTGTTTGGTCAGAAATTTAAATGACTGATGCTGAAAGTGGGAAGCAAATTTCCGTCTTTTAACAAGGTCAAATGGACAGCTACAAACTGTTGCAGAGGTCTGAAAATCTGTTGTGCATGCCATACAAATCCCACCATACTCTATATGCAGCTTCTCGTAAAGTATGAACCAACTTTATTCTTGTCCTCTCAGAAGAAAACACACATATTTATCTGTTCTATTGGCGTTCAATTGCACTGGACTTCAGTCGCAAATGAAGATCACAGGGTAGTCATGTTTCATGGTGATGGTTGTAGGTTATGAAACTTCAGAGAGTTCACAGAATACTAAAAAAAAAAAGACGCTCTGAATAAAGAGCGAAACATCCCAAAACGAAACAGTCCACTTAACTTGACTCAACCTCCGTTTGGACTGCTGTCGTCTTAGATAGTTAATTAGTTTAATAATAGCTTTAAAATCTGTCAATTGACTTTCTTAGATAGAAAGATTAGAGTTAAGACTTTGGAATTGACTATTTGGGAGTTAGCTTTTTTTTATCATTGTTGTACACCAAATTAAATAAAATCATTCACTTTTATTTATATCACACATTTTACAACAAAATGGTTCCAAAGTGCTGGAGACAAAACCAAAACACAACAATATGTTAAATAAAACAAAATAATTAATTAAATAAATCAATAACTGACAAAACAACTCGGACAGTATTAAAAGCCAAGAATAAAAGTGTTTCGTTAGATGAGATGAGGAGGGACACGGGACATTTATGAGTCTGAGGCTGATCTTTGTTTTACGCCTCAAGATGCAGTTTATAGACAGTTCTCTGAACATCTTTAGTATTTTAGTATTTACTGGTATGGCTAAGAAAGCCATTATGGATTATCTGTTCTGGTCCAGATGAAGCAAACTGGCCTAAGCCATCACACTACCTCTACCATGTTTGAAAGATAGGATCATGTAAATCCTGCGTAGGTTTAAAAACTTTTGGAATCCAATTTGCAAAACGTTTCAACTGATTTAAAGTAAGTTACCTGTAAATGGTTGGTTCTTTAGTGCTGGTTTGAGAGTGCTGTGCCACGTACCCCAAATGTTAGCATGTTCCTCTGAAAGAAGCAAATTCCTACCATTACCATCTAAATATGTAATGGAGAAAAGCTAAGTTTTGATTTCCTTTTTAATAAGAACCCATTTCGATTATCTATCGTACAACTTGTAGCTACTTTATAGCTCACCTTTGGAAACCCAGGTATCGGCTACAGACTCTCTGCTCCAGCCAGCCCCCTGCTCTGGGACACGAAAGTTCTGTTCGCCAGCCGGGCTCCCTGGCTCCCCTCTCCGCTCGCTCAGGACCGGAGAGTTGTTGTCATAAGGTGACACTTCACCACTGGACACTTTGTTCGAATCGCTGGATGAATGTTGCTCGTTCAGGTTGAAGGGCTCCTCTGCCTGCAGCAGGTCCGGACTCCTGTCAAGAACATCACACTAGGGATGAAGGACAGAAAGACAAACTGAAGTGCTTGTGCATGAGTGTAACTCACTGCGATGCTTTTCTCCTCAAGAGGTAATCAACCACATCTGGATCGGTCTCCAGGAGGCTCATCAAAACTTCATTTTGAAGATCAGGGGGCACCTAAACAACACCGACTGCTTATGAATTAAAAAAACCTTTTAGCTTTAAATTATACAATAATTTACCCTTGGTTAACATTTACCTTCCAAACAAAACTTGATCTGGTTACAAACAAGTTAAGACTCTTGCTAGTTCGAGGATAGAGTTGGTACTATGTGAAGAAAGTTGGACTCCTTTACTGTCCTCATTTACAGTGCATTAATAATCTGCAGATCTAAGACAGTCCAAATTTACAGTCTATGCTGGCTTCCTTTCTTAAATCCTTCAAAAGTAAAAGTTGCCAGATGTCTAACACACCCAGACATAAGCTGGTTACAAAACAACAAATCATGTCCTCCATGGAACTTGACCTGACTACAAGTCTTTGTGACTTAGCAAAGTCAGTTCTGGTTAATTATGTACAACTAATAGCTCTTCATTGGCTTACAGGAGGAATGTAAGCCTCAAGGGAAAGGTTACACACTGCAAGGCACTTTGGAAGTGACCCAACCTACTTGTTAAATGAACAAACGAAATGGTGAGCTGGTATTCTTCGCAAAGTCGACCTCTTTTGTCAACATATAGGAGAAAAGAAATTCTTGATATTGTTGTCAATTCATCTATTTGACATATTTCATTCACATTTTCCCAATGCTTTTCCTTCTTTGATACAAGGTATTTCTCAGCTTCTTGTATCCACTAAACATGAAAAAGTAAGGGACACAGTCTCATATGCCAGGAATGATGGTCATACTTTAAATCCGCATTGCATGAGTGAATGTGAGATGGTGTATCAAGTCAAGTCACTGACCATGAAGAGCATTTGATAGCTGGCGATCATCCTCTGCAGCACAGCAATGACAGCTGTGCTCTCCTCGGCCCTGGCTGAGCTCTGGACGCTGAACTCTTTGTCTGAGCTCTTCTGTTTGTGGAGCAGGTTGGGCCCGAAGATGGTAGCGAGGTTTAAAGACGTCATCTTATTCCCTGTGATCTAAGATTGTTATTGAGACAGAAACACACATGCTTGTCAAGTTTCTCTTCAATGTTTTCTCCACTTTTCTTATGTAGAGAATTCTAGTTTGTGATATTGAAAACGTATGTGCAAAGGGTGCATTTTAGTGTGCTTTCCAATCAAAATGGACTTGTTTACAACCTTATATAGGCAAAAAATGCTAAATATTATTGCACTATTAGAAACCATTGAATCTGCCAAGTATTTTTTACTATTCATGGTCAGAATTCTGTTAAGTTATAACCATTCAGCAAAATGATGGATCACAGCCATATTTGTAACACTTTAACAATGCTATCAGCTCTGTTAGCTTTGTTTGTAGCATGTTAGCATTCATTTTATTCTACCACTGAGTTGGTGCTATGAAGCAAGTCAATAATTACCATATACATTTATTGTTTTGATACCAGAATTGGCAAATCAAAGTGGAAATTTGACAAAATGTCAACTTGATTGTAAACATTTTTAAGACAGTGGCATCCCAAAGTGTGTAAATTGTGTGATCTGTGCTTAGCAATTAGCATAAGTCAGTATGTCAGCCATTGACACAATGCTACTCCCATTTTCTAGCTGATGACTTAGCAGAAAGTTCTACACCTTCCTTTAAGAAGATAAAAAGTGCCACGTTACAATAAAACATTCATAAACATTGTGTTATGTAAAGGACAACACAACATTTTCATAAAGCAGGAACCAAATGTACTTTTAAAGTGTAGCATAGTTACACTCCATTAAACTGGCCTTTAATGGAGTGTAAAAATAAAGATGTAATTCCATATAGGTAAGAAAATTTAAAATAATTTTCAGTTCATGGTTTGCAGGTCATTGACAATATGAGAAACAACTGGTTTCCAATAAAAAATAAAAAAAATGTAATTGTACTTAAAAGTTTAAATCAGTTTTGTAAATTCACAATCTTTGAGTCATTTGTTCTTCTCTCTGCTGACATATTTCCTCACTCTGCTTTTCTCTTCACTTACTTCTTACAGCTTTTTAAATTAATTTACCTAGTTCTGTTACAATTGTTTACCTCTAACCCACATCCCCTTTCTCTGTTTTTTATCAGTTTGAGCAACTTTCTTTTGACTGGGGCTGAATAATGATGCAATCACACATCTAGCAACTCAGATTAAAACCCCTTAAATGTTTAGAAAAAAACTAAATAAATTTATTTCTTGTTTAGCTTACTCCCTCTCTACTCCCAGTCCCAGCAGAGAGACGGAAACCATTCACAGCCAACAGTCAACGAAGAGCTCTCCCAGACGAGCTTAAACCACTCAGACTTCCTGTCACAGTCCCAGATACTGTTGTCATAAATCCGTGAATCATGCAAACACAATACATACAGTTCATTTTTAGAGACACTGAAATACATTTTCCTTTGACAAACATGCACATATGAGTCAGTGCTTTAGATTTTTTTTTTTTTTTTTTTTTTTTTAGAAATAATCTAAATAAAGCACCCGAACACATGTTTCCTCTTTTTAAAGCTTGTCCTGTTTTATTGCATTGCAACCTCTAGTTTTAGTTTTGGGGTTTTAAGTCATGAACTCAAAGAAATCAGAAAAAAACTAAAATTCTACAAATAACATGTGTACATATCTTAAATATCTGTGCTTAAATTAAAATTTGCTTCTTCTAATTATGTTCTGAAGCAACATAATTACCTCAGTTAAGTCCACCTGTGTGTAATAATCTCAGCATACCTACACCTGAGCAGAAAGGCACCATAGTGTGTAACAGCATGAAAAGCAAGAAGCTCTTCACCCACGTTAAGAGCAGTAATTTCCAACTTTGGTCCTCAGGGAACACTGCTGTAAAGGTTTTAGGTTCTACCTTTCTCCAAAACTCAGATGTTACTGATCAATGAGTAACATCAAGAGAGTAGTTGGACAGATATGACAAATTAGCCAAAAATATGACTTAGGCAATTATGCTATCAGGCTAACGTATCAGATTTAGGCTAATTTTGATGCACAATCATAAGAACAGATGTAAAAAAAAAAGCTGGTCTTGCCATCACTACTGAGAAAATAAAATTATGCTTGAGCTATCTTAAATAGCAATCAGTCGTGGCACAGATAAAGCAAGAACTGAGATAATGACTCAACAGGAAACGTGCTAATAAAAAGAACATAACAGATAAAAACATTGAAAGTGGACTTTTTTTTGTATATATTCCAGTACAAGGATAGATTTGTTTTGTTTGTTTTTTCCAAATGGGAGGTGTGACTATAATCCTATGTTGCTACAAAGATTTGCAGAGTATTTGAGCAGCTTCTTCAGCATCACTGTACTTTGTAGGTGTGTGATTATTACATTTCAATCAAAGCCATGTGCAAACTGCTTCTGTTGATCATATATTTCAGTAGATTGTTGGAATATTTTTGCCTATTCAGACTACGAGACGCTAATGTAAGAAGAGATTGGCTTCTGTACTTTTACTGCCAGTATTCTGGTATTAAGGTGTCTTTTGGCATTTAGAATAGTGCTTTCCTTGTACGTTTTACAACCAGTAGTAGCAAATGCCTGGCAGTCTAGTCGTCTGGAGAGCAGATTTGGAGTCAACACAGCCATTCACATAATCACTGCAGTACTTACTAATCTTACATCAGTGTTTGTGCAGTGCATGTGTTCTCACAGGCTCTGAAAACTCTGTAGCAATTCACTTGCACAAACTGCTTCTTATCACTTTTTCTCTGGTCATTTCCACCTAATGAGCTGCAAGAAAGCTGCCCACAAGCTGTTTGGATATATTTTTGGAGCAACAGCTTGATTTTTTTTCTCCGTCATGTTCTGGTCCCACCTCTTGTCCATCTTTGTCCTGCTGGTCATGGGCGTGATCAGCCACGGTGGACAGGAACTCCAAAAGGCGGTGGAGAGTGTCACTGTTGCATGCTGGGAGCAGGTAGACCAGAAGCTGAGTGACGCTCTGCTGGTCATCAGAGTCTAACACTGCAACACAGAGCAGGATGAAAGAAGTGAGAAACAGAAAAGTTGTGGCAAATATATATATATATATATATATATATATATATATATATATGCTACTACTTTTTTGTTTGCTTATAACAGGATGCTCACATGTGGTGTTAATGAAGGCTGTGTAGAGCTCCTTGGTCAGAAGAGGGTCAGGCATGTCTCTGAGGAACTCCTTCAGCAAAGCTGCCACATCATGAACACTGTGCTCCTCATCCAGCTGGACGTCGACACCTCGATCAAACTCCTCACGCAGCTAAGAAAAATAAAGAAATGCAATGGCGAGGGAGAGAGAGGAAGGGGGATTCAGAAACATTCTTTGGACATAACAATGGACATTATATTATTTGCAGTACACACACCCTCACACAATCGTTTCCATTTGGTCCAAGTGACCTGCTGGGTTCCTAATTCCAACTGGTTCTACGAGTATGGTCTGTAAGCATGCTCATCTGACCTGTCGGAGCATTTTCAGAAAATTATATAACTCATTCTAGGACATGATGATGTTTCTTTTTATTATTATTATTTCAAAGGAACAGGCATTAACACTTAATGTTGGCTTGACTTTGACTTCTTCTCATAAATTGTTGGTCTTCAGGGAAAAATTGGCGACTTTGAACTAATAAATCATTACGATATCACGGTATGTTCTCATTAAAACTACGATTCCTCCTTTAAAACTGTCCATCCATCCTTCATGAACTATCAGTGGAGATAATGTTTGACATAAACTGATAATGTTAAAGGCTGATTTGGTTACAGTAAAAATTAGGCTAAGGATCCAAAATGATACCAAATTTCTGGCCTAATTTGTTGCTTCTGACATAGATGACTGAATTTTAGGGAAAATCCTTGGACACTTATTATTTATCTATCGGGTTCCTCCAAGTTGATTTTTCTTAGAATCCTTATCGCCTTCTTCCAAATCAGCACTTGAACAATTTTAGCCAGTTATTATGCTATTTGTGCATATAGTTTTGTCACATTTACCCACAATGCCCTGCGATGTAACCCCAGTGTCATGCATTGTGGTTTGCTACCTGCATTTGGTTCACTTAAACTGGCCCAAATGCACCAGATGAGATTTTCCAATCAGACGGGTTTTATAAGAAGAGATGGTGTAAATGCCAATTTCACTTTGCATGGGTCTCCTGCTGAAGGAGTAATATACAGATCCATGTCAGCATAATTTTTAAAAGACATTTTGTCCGTTTTCTTGATCTAAGTAGAAGCGTGTTGATGCAGAACAAGAGAGGGCCCAAATACGAGCTTTGGGGAACTCCGCACGTCGTCATAGCTTGAGAAGATCTGTATTTACCAAATAATGTGACGTCTTTCAAGTAGGATACAATTTTTTTTTTTTTTTTGCAAGGATGCAAAACTAATTTTGAACCAAAACAATACGCCTAAACATCTACTCACATCCAAGTGTAAAGGGGTTAGCTTATATACTGTCTGATACGAGCTCATTTTAGGTCATGTCTGTAAGTGAGGGGACATTCCTATTAGATAATGGCACAATTGAGAAGAATGGATTATATAATTACTTTCTGTCTGCTCATTGTAAAGTACTGTGCAAAACTCTTGACCTGCCTCTCCCTTTCTTTATGAAAACAGGAAAAGGATGCAGTAATTTTTCAAACCGTGTAAACATAAATGGAAATCCAGAGTATGGGGCCACAATTTTTCTTAAAAAATGGAAACAATTTGCTTACTTGGAAGCAAAATCTGGAATTGTAGAGGCCTAAGAGTTTTGCCCAGTTGCTTTAACCTTCATCACAATTAAATGCTTTTTATAATGGCATTGTTTAAAGTTCTAATGCTGCCTGAACAATCTACCAAGAGGTTTTTCTTTTGTGGCTGCTGGTGAATTCAACAGTTTTCCCTTGAATAACAAACATGTCTCTGAGAAGTTGCTACAAGAAGTCTGTTAAGAAATCATTCAAGAAAATAGATGCAATTGAACATGGTCACACTGACTGCAGCATTAATCTTCACCCTACATGTGCATTCTGAAATCAAAGGTGTACACGTTCAATTCCTGTTGTTGGAATAATTTCACATCTACTCTTTATGATCACAACCAGAAGACTTTTTTCTTCTCTAATAAATTAAATCTCGTAAAAATGAGGAAGAACTTAGGAATACTCACCTGTCGGACTCTTTTCTTTGAGCTTCCCACTCTAAATATCCCCACAGTTTGCAAACCTGAGTGAAAAATGAAAAAAAAAATATCAGTATTTTCAGTGTCAGAGCTGGATGTGGATGCATCACGGTTATAGCAGCTGAGTACTCACTTACCGTATTTCTCGATGTGCTGACAGCAGCTGTCGACCACTCGGGGTACCTGGCGGTAGATTGGATTTAGGCTCAGCCGTTTGTCCCTGTGCTTTTCCTTTTTGCTGGGCGTTTCAGTCGGCAGCGAGAGCTGCAGTGCCTCGAGCAAGCGGGACTGGTTGTCGTCCAGGTCTGTGATGGAGTCCACGGACATGCCTCCCTGGGGAATGATCATGCATTTGATTCAAACTAAATTGAGCAAAGTGGATAATTCTGAAATTCTGGGATGGATTTTAAAGCGGCTGCCTCACCCTCCTGCGCGCTCGTGGTGCAGATTCAGGAGTGTTTGGGGATGTGGACTCGTTGGCTGTCTCTGAGGTGGAGCTCAGTGAGGAGTTACTGCTGGATAACTCTTTGTTGGATGGCCGCTTTGTGGCAAACTGCAGGACACATGATTTAATAAGTACTTTTTCACATTTTTCATCATGTTGTGTTTGGCCTTGTGTTTTGTACCTGAAGATACTTCACACAGTTCTGTGTAAACGTTTGGGCCAACCCTAATTTCTTTCTATTTTCCTTCCAGGCCACCAGATTTCCTTGTAATCTTCTAAAATGGTCTAAATCATAAACTTGCTGAAGGTTTTTAAGAAGTTTTTATATGCTTATTTTTTTCAGTTCTTGATCTTCACTTTCAGAAAAGCATGAATAGCACTTCTTTAGCTGCAACGATGAAAACTCTCACAGATCACACAGTTAGATGTTTTTGCACCTAACAAGGTGATTCTTAAGGAGCGAGTGAATGAATACTTAACATTTGTCCTTAAAATATCTGAGGAAACGGGACAACTGGAGGACAAACAAGTGGTTTATGTACAGGAGATGAGCAGAATTTAAAAGTTGTCCCCTTAAGAAATACAAAAAATACCTGAAAAGGTGTGAGAGATGCATTTGGACTTTCAGTTGATTTATCTACTTTTGTCTGAAGCCTCATCAAAAACCCTCTAGATGGAAGGGTAGCTGTTAAAAAGTCCTGCTTTGGGAAGGGAAACAAAGAGAATGGGCTGAACTATCCCAATAACAAAAGGACTGGACTGAAAATGGCAACAAGTCTTAACAGGCTTTTGAAATATCCTTTATCAAGCCTGGAGAGTTTTTGAAGACTACAAAAGGAATTTAAAAAAGGAAAGTTCACAAAGACGTCTCAAACTGTGCAGGAAAAATAAAGCTGCAAAGAGTACATATTACATTTCAAGCTTTTCAGAGTTGAAAAAACTTTGTTTTTTGCATTTTTCATGTACTTTCCATTTTTAAACTCTCACATGTTAGCATATGAATAAACAAGGGCTGGCTTCAAACTTTTGCACAGGACTGTATGGATTATTTTTTCATTTTCTTTATTTCTTTATTTTTTATGTTTTTTATTTTTAATTTTTATTATTATTTGACTCTATGGAACATTTTAAGGCAGGCAACTAGAAGAGCTGACATACCTGTAAAATGGATGAAACAAGATCGGAGGAATCCTTGTGCTCCTCTCGCTGCGGATGGTCCTGACGATAACCATCCTGACGCTGCCGGTGTGTTCTGTCATTAGCAATGACCTGGGAGAGGGTTATGCTGAAGGCTTGTGGTATGCACTCTGTGGAGGAAAGACGGAAGGATGTAAAATCTGGGAAGGAAGCTGATTAAAGGATGGTTTGTTAATGACCAAAAATCGCAGCTAAAATAGAAACAGCTTGCTTTTACACAAACCTAAAAAAAAACATTGCAGAACATCAGTTCAAACTGTCACCGCAAGATTGAAAGTGCTCCATCTGTTTTCCAATGAAATGTCACAGACAAAGCCAACAGAAATCTGGATATGACAGCCCACAACTGCAAAAACAACCTTGTTCTGATGCTTCCCACCTACTACGTATGTAAGACTCTATGTCCACCATTTTCAGAAGCGAGAAGCGTGTCCTACACCATGACAGGACAGAGATGGCCAGTAACAAGGGAAAGAGAATTAAACAGCTGCAGAGAACTGAACAACCTCAATGAGAAAATAAAGCAGACAATCAACAGGGGCACCTATAAGAAGATAAACTAAGACTAACACAAATAATGGCAACAAATCCAGTGGTTTAGGAGATAAAGCTGGTCATCTTATAACCAAAGGGTTGGCAGTGTGATTCCGGCTTAATCCCATTTAATTAGTCTTTGATTGGGATGCCCTCAGTGTCAGCGTTGCTGGTGCAAGAATCTGTATGATTGTTTGGTACTCCCCATCATCATCCTCATTAGACCAGCCATACAAAAGTGGTGGGGGCAGTTGTGTCTGGCGTGGCCTGCAGCGGGGGTCCTGGGGAGTGGGAGGTACCTAATGCCAACAGCGGCTCTCATTCTAGAGGGGAGCATGCTCCCTTCTGGTCTTACCTCCTTGGGCTCCTCACTCTTTCCACTCATAAGTAGGGACATGGGGGGCGGTTACGTTTGCTGGGTGTGGTAATGGGGACCCTTAAGATGGCCCTTGTTGCCACACTCGGTACCTGATCGCCTCTCACTTTTAATCACACTTATACATAAACACAACTACTACAGACAGCAAACATACAACTCTTGAGGGGTGCATGGGGGGAGGGATCTGTGAGTATATGGGAATGTGTGTCTTTTGGGAGGGGGTGACCGGGAGGATTGAGAGAGTGAGGTGAGTCAATAAGTGGGGTGGGGAAGGGAGGAGGGGTTGGTGTGGATGGGTCACTGTACGTGTGTGACTTTGTATGGGGGTCGGGGGGGTGGAGCGACAGAAAGGTGCACTGAGTGTGGGTATAGATGTGTGTGTGCCTGTGGGTTAGGAGGGGTGGGGGCTAGAATTGTGTGGATGGGTGTATGTGTGTGAATGGGGGGCTGGTTCCCCGAGGGGCATCTGGTGCCAGGACGAGCTGGCTCCTGTATGGTGGTGGGCTTCTGCTGGCGTTGGTTGGGTCTCCGGCCTTTGGGGTGGGGTGGTTGCCTCCAGGTTCTTGGGGCCCTGGGCCCTGTGCCCTGCCTGCTCTGGGTGCCTGGCGGGGTCCTCGATTACCGCCCTGTCCCGCCTCCTGAGTGGACGGTGGGCTGGTTCTGGGGTGGGGTGGCTGGTTTCCTTATTTGGGACTGCCTGCCGTTTGTACTGGTCTTATGGTCCTGGCCTGCCTCGGACCTTCTGAGTAGAGGGGGATACCTGAGCATGTTCACTTTCCTGTGAGCACTTTTTCATTTTGTATGTTCTGCATCATGGCACTGCTAGCACCAATCTTTCCTATGTATGTATGGGCCTCAAATTTGTATTCTGTGTGTATGTGTGTATATGTGTGTATGTATGTGTATGTATGGTTGGATTGCGGTTCTCTTGTGGTGTGTATATACGTCTCTTCTTTCTGTATTGTTTGTTTTCTCTATCCCTTTTTCCTGTTTTCTTGTTCTTTTCCTGTCCCCTTTGGTCGTGTCCATCAGCGCATTGAAATCTTGACAAAATGATGTAACCAAAATAAAGAATTCAGATCATCAAGAGGAACTTTGTATATACATATAGTTCCTCTTGACAGAGCAAAATTGTTCAGCAAGACACAACAGACAGATCCACATTATCTGCCTGTTTTAATGCTGGACAAGACAAGTTTAAAAAAAAAGGTTCAGAAGTCAAGAAAGGGCCCAGCCCACCAGCAGCCACCAAAGGAGATGAAACATGTGTAAAAAACACGCCAAGTCGAAGAGCAGCAGGTAAAGGGCCCAGCCAGAAGCCCTGCGGTCATGCAGCACCATGTAACATATAACGCTCGCCCTGCGACAAGCATTCGAACTACTGGATGTCCTGCATTCTGCACACTCCACAAGATGAGGGCGCCATTTCTATGTGGGGTTGAAGACATCATAACCCATAAATATACAGTCGTATTAGAACAAATAGATCTCTTCATTATTGGTAGACTTTTGTGTTGTGGAACAACTGAATTACTTTTAAACTTTTATGCATGTTCATAGAAATTAAAATGTAATCACCTTTTAAGTTTTCAATATGACGCAATTTATAAATAGATGCATTAATTCGTTTACAGACAAATCCTCCTACCTGCACCAATATATAAAAGTATAATCATTTATACCTTTAAAGCATTCTACGTGTATAAATATAATACTGCTTACAAGAGGACTAAACTGTGTGAAAAACATGTGTATTCTTTTCTGATGGAGTAAAACAAAGTGATAGATAACTATAAATTCAGCCTGTAGTTGGATTTTTGGACAAGGTAACAGATTTCAACAGAAAACCATGGCCAAGGCTTGATGAGAACCCTGGCTGAGGTTCTACCCGACACCGAGGACAGGGAGACCAGGCAATAAGAGCATCTTTTTAAGCCACTGTTTAATTTGTTTTACGTACAAAAGCGAGGCAAAATGGAACAATATTCCCAGCTGAACAGCAAAAGTTTAAACAAAAAGCAGTGCAAGTAAAAGCTTTCATCAATTTCCGGATTAGTCTTGATGAAAATTGGAGTTTGCACATAGCCAGGAGTCGAATTCTGCCCCTGGCTTCCTCAGAGGTGGAATGAAGTCATACTGGGCTATCACAAGATATATTGCATGGTACACAATCCCAGAGCCTGAGCCAACAGTTGAGAAAACATCCAGCTGTGCAGTGTGTGTCTGTGTGTGTAAGAGAGAGAGAGAGAGAGAGAGAGAGATGCAGAAAATGAATACTGGGAGAGGAAAAGCAAAGTGCATTCCACAACCACAAGTGGAGGGCTGCGGTTTGCGAACAACATGACCGCTGACACTGTGACACAACGAATTTGCTCCGATGCCATACAGCGTTAGGACTTACATAACCACACACATACAGAAGCATGCATTTTTATGCTCTATCTAATACGCATGATGAGCAGGGCTTTGTCAATGCAACAGCCCAACAGCCAAGCTGCATCCATCAAGCTGTCAGAATTTTTTTAAATCTATAATATTCAGGCCTGCAGTGTGTTTGGACATAGCTTTCCCTTCACTTCTATGCAATGCGTATACATATATATGCACATGCACTGGGCTGCAGCAATCATCTCAGCTTCAGGGAGGTTATGCATGATTTGATCTTGTTTTTAATGTGCAGAGATGGGTGGAGATCACCTGGCAGTAAGACCCAAGAAAACCTGCCAAATATGATAAGTAAAACTCTGGTTCGGTTGGCAAAGATTCAGCCTTCAGCAATTCACAAACCAGCAATTAATACATATTCTCAAAAAAAGCTGCAGGGTCCCAACATGTCTAGGGCGCAGATTTGTGCAGGAGCGTCAGCATAAATGGCATTTTCCCTCTCTCTTGCAGAGAAAAGACTGAGCCCACTTCAAAGTGTAATACTGGGCTGGTATTTGGGGACCCCAGGAGAAAATTAAACGTGGAATCCCTTTGCTGTTTAGAGCGCACGTACATGAGAGCCTTCTGGGCTCTGAACAGGAAGCCAGGCACACAATGCAGGGATAAAACTCTACCTACATTAAGTTTACACTCAGGTTTACCCTGAATGAATGTCAGACATAAGGAATAACTTGATTGCTTTTTTTTTTATTATTTTATATCCCTCAACATGATCTCATGCAATTCCACGACGTATTTACACAGCTGGAACATAGTGGCCTCATCATCCTTACAGTCATGAGTGAGAAAAAGCTTTATATTAAAAATTATTAACAAAATAAATCTTTAATTCATTATTAAGATAAAGTCAAATCAATGCAATCTCAGTGAAGTGAAAATAAAAAAACCTTTAATGCACCTTATCTACATCCAATACGAGCACCTTCTTTCTGTTTGTTTTTCTAGCTTTTATTAAATTAAAAAAAGTCTGCAAGGAGTCAATCTCTCTTTCCAACATGAGATAAGATTTTTCTTGTTCTTACCGACATCAGCATGATCCACGCTGATATAATACTTGCCAAGTGGCTATATTGGGATTTGTTTAACAAAGAATGAACAGCTGATTCAGTCGGCCAGTTTTTAACAATAAAATCAGGATGGATCTTTAGTTTCTCTATTTGCCCACTTATTTCTTAAAGAAACAGAGCGTACTTAGTTCTTAGCAAATTATTCTCCACTAAATAGCTTGTTTATTCTTCATCTGAGGCTATATTTGCCTATTTACCTCTACTATAGACGTATCTTTTTACCCATCGCACTAGAATACAACTTAACTAAGTGGAAGTATTTTATATATATA
>JBAMHX010000027.1:11509520-11520947 GCA_037177515.1 Pseudomugil tenellus | reverse complement strand
TATATATATGTATATATATCATGAGATAAGCATTCAATTTTTATACTTTCATCCTTGTTTTAGATAAAACTTTAAATCTTGGCTTAAACTGTTAGTTATTTTACCAAATATGAGGTGTTCGCTCATCATAGCACTTTGGCTGCTTTTCCAAACCCTTCTCCTGACAAGTCCTTCCATTAACGCTAAACAGAAGCTGCTGAAGCCAGTAAATGGACACTTTTTTATGAGTAAGAGGTGGAGAGCACCACCTGGCTCTTCCGTCTCATGATATGAAAGGCTGAAATGAAATGTCTGATGAAGCATCAAAAGAACTTTTCCATACCTTTGTCCTTACTCTTCTCTTTTGCTAAGGAGTCCAGCTTCCTTCTCAGCGACTTCTTCCTCTTCTGTCCATCTGTCCCAGAGAAGAAAACAGTTGTAGTTAATTATAACGATCCTCTAACTGCTACATCTGATCAGACGATGTAGATGCATTTTAATAAGCTCACGTCGGGAATGCAAATATTAGTTAGCAGGAGGAAAGCTCGCAGTGAAATCTATTTTTGAAAGACATTTACTACAAGACTTTTATATTTAATCTAATGGTTCCACTTTGCATTGCATAAGTCACCACTTTAGAAAACCATGCATAGTTAATATGTTTAAAGTTTCCCTTTAAATCTTCCCATCACAATGACTGATTAAAGGTGACCAAACAAACGTAAAGCAGTAATTAGACTTGTGCAAAAACGCCTATGCTTAAAAAATAAATACCAAAAATAGCTGACTTATTGCAATCACAAGTGCACTTGTGTGTACAGAAGAGGAAGCCACTTTGTCAGCTCTCAGCATGATGAATGACTCTTGGATCTGGTGATTAACAATCAGGAAACTCTGGAAATTGTGGCAACACGCAACTTTCAAGTCCTGGAATCCTCATCTTGGGCCAGAATCTCAGCTTGTGATCAGCAACTCAAAGTGCTATCACTTTGTCACTAAGCTATTTGCATCTTCGATATCCAAAACCAGCTTTTGTACGCATCACTTCTTTCTTGTGTGTTTGCCGTAAATCACTTTGCAACCTCAGTTTGAACCACAGATGTTCCAGTCGGCTCACATCGAATGAGTCACTAGTGGGGCTGAGGAAATTTTATCCAGCTTCCACAACATGCTGCGAGTCAGTGTTAACAGCTTACGTCAGTATGCAGGTTCAGTTTCAGTCGCTGCTTTCTGATTGCCTCCATTGATTGGTCAAATTCAAAACTTGTCCAGAAAAGCTGCAAAAATCTCATCTTTCAGTAAAAGACAAAGGAAAAAAATCTTTTGGGGTGCATGAGAGACAAATAGGAGAAGAAATGGAGAAGATGAGGTATGAGATAGGAGAAAGAAAAGCAGATGTTACCATGGAAAGTGAGGGAGAGAGAGAAGGGAGAAGCTGGGATAGGAAATGGTTTGGATTTTTGACAGATGGCTCCCAAAGCTCTGCGGAAATCCCCCCCAAACCTCTACACACCCCAGTTCAACTCCAGAACAGTGTGTGACACCATTTTATGAACCTCTGTTACTTTCCCACCCCAACCCCCATTTTACTGCTCTCAATTCTGCCTTTCTTTCATCTACTTTTCTGTCTTAAAGAAAGCCCAGAAATCCGACCCTTTATGCCCGAGTAAATAACTTTACAAAAAATGGGACTGAAAAATATGCATTAGCGCAACTGAAATAGCACGAGCACACTCACACACACTCTTACACATTTGAAATATTTCTCTTGCTTGCACATGGCGGCCGTCAGGGCCTCTGGAATTCATAAGCAACACAGACAAGTGTGTATTAAATCATGGTGGGGAGAGCTTTAACCTTCAGCTGGAATGTAAGGCCCTGGATAATCCATTGGCTGCACTACACTGCTGCTATGGCACCCACTCCAGTGCTATACACTGTAGTACAAACACTACCCACACTGTGCTTGATGTGCATCAGAGTGTGCATGGACTGACTGTCCAATACAATACGATACAATCTGAAGGGAAAAAAGGAATTTAAAGGAGTCCAGTTTTGTTTCTTTACCACAAAATGCATTTTTTGTACTGTAATATCTTTTGATACATACTGCACAAAGTAATTGCAGGAAATGGAAGCACAGAAAGGATTGCAATGTAAAACACCTGGTAAAGTCTGACAGATCACCGAAATGTTCACAGATTGCAAACCAAAATGCTTCCAAATGTTCGTCAGTGCATCCAAACCAGTGGAGTTCACATCCAACAAGGAGTCTCTAGATAAATCTTGGGGTGTTAAATCATAACCAGACGTTTTACCGCTGCTATGCCATTCTTCAAAACTGATTGATGAGATGTATAAACATTAACAGGTCTGGTCACAAACTAAACAGAGCGAGATTAGGGAAATCAACCATAGATTGTACATTAATGGGTGGTCCTTTCATGTCTATTGGACTGTTCATTTAAGACTCAAGTTCAAGATTTAATTGCTGCAATTTTGATCTTTCTGGAACAAGAAGTGAGCATAAGAGAAAAACAGGCTTCGTTTGGACTTATAGTGTAAAGAAGTTGTTGGTTTTCCTCATGTTTGTTTTACTTTTTTAAACTACTTCTGCTGAAACCCAGAAAAGACAAAACAGTCTTTTCATTTGCACCAAACCAGTAGATAAAAACATCTGCACTTTCTTTTTTTGCTGCTTTCTTTCAAAAGAACCGCTTTGAAACCTGGCCACCTGGCAACCAGACACTGATCAAAAGTCTATAAATATGAATATGGAAAGCTTAATGAGCTGTGGGAGAAAAAAAATGCACTGACTTAATCATTTAGCAAGTCTATTGGATGATTTAGAACTTGTGCCTGGCCTGAGTCCGTGTACTGCACTTGAACGTACTATATTTTCAATAGCAACATACAAAAACAAGCATAGCAGTGGTGGAGGACATCATTATATTGCATATTCTCAGATAAACAAACCAAAAAAAAAGAGGCAGTATGAAGGATAACAATCTAAATACAGCATTGCTTCTTCCTTGTTGCTTTTGCTGGTCATATATAGGATATAGTAGGCAACAGTGCAACCAGTTGTGGAGCTCCATTTTCTATGTCCAAGTATGCATACAAAACATCTAAACAAATTGACTTTCAAGTGGTTTGCTTGGCATGCCATTAAAGAATGAGCAGCTGTCTTCTAATCCACTCTGATTAGCCATTTGTTGAGCAGAGTCTTTCAGTAAATTGGCCTTAAAAATACAGACATGATGAGTAGAAATGTGGGCACTTCAGTGATACATGCCTGAGTTGCCTTATGGAAATGCCCAGTAAAATGTCTTTGAAGCTTTCTTGGCCAAGTTCTATCTCTGCAAATAAACGACCTACATTGTATAAAACAGTTTAGTTCCACTTTTTATTATCATGTATATACCAGAAATATTATTTCGTACACTTTGCTTTTTACTTACCCACTTTGTAAAGGCTATTAATTCACTACTTTGTCCCTCGAGGCTTTACTATAAACTGAGTGGGATTGTGTATGCTTTCTATGTAGCTATAAATTGTGTTCCATGTTGACATTTCCAGCATGGGCGAGCCACGTGGAAAACCACTAAGCTCTTCCAGTTACGCTAAACACTGAGCTAGTCCTTGTGTCCTACATCTGGATTAATTTGTCAATTTTGTTTTTATTTTCCTAAAAGGTATCAACTTAACCATGTGGTTTACAAGAGCGAAAAAAGCTGCAAGATTAGCCCACAAGGACCTTTTTTTTATATAACAGAGGACTTGTGTTCATGGTGACGAGTAGAGTGAGAACACTAAGCCTCAGCTACAGCGGAAAGGGAGTCGCGTGTCATTATGAGAAGGGTCAAAAGATACCATGTCAAACAGGAAGCACCCGATTCCTCTCTGAAGTGCGGTTTACATCTAAATTCATGTGTTGTCAAAACTTTCCCAAACATAGGCCATACATGATTTCCTTTAAAGTATGCTTAAGCTATGACGAGAGGATGTGGTCAGAAACTGGAGTGTTGGCTTTACTTTATGGGACACTTAAAAGTATCTGCACGAGTTTACACAGTAAGCTTAGTTTAAGCATAGAAATTGAGCAAAGTATGCAAAGTAACAGTGTTTCGGATTCACTAACAGTAAAAAGTTATCCATGTTGATGCTATTTCTACATCTCATTCAACAGATTTCATGCAACATGGGTCTAAAATTTGAGCAAAAAATTGACATTCTCCCACCTTTTGGCATTGTTATCTGACATCCAAGGTCATAGTCTTGGAGTAAACGGGTGTAGGCCACTTCCTGCAGCCTGGCCCTCTCCAGCTCTGACAGGCTCTGAATGGCAACTGGCGTCAGGCGAACGCTCCGCCCCGACAGGCTGCTCCAGGTGAAATCACCCTGAGAAAGAAAAGCAAGGCTAGAGTTAAAAAAAAGAGCAAGATAACAATATGAGATTAGGGAGCGGCTCGCTGGGATAAAGTAAATTGCATTTTCATGTTCTGTAAAGAACCTTCCATTGAACCTTTTCACCTTTTGCTGCAGCAGCCATTTCATTTTAAAACTTCCATTTCAGACCCTTAAATTTGTTTGACAATATTATTGTGCCTGGATAAAGTGAAAAAATCTGAATATTTATTTTTTTTAAAAATCTCTCACGCAAAGAAGTTCCTAAAATACCTTATTAGGACAGGGGGCTCAGTCTTGTCCTGCAGGTTTTAGATTTTTCTCTGCTATGACATACCTAATTCAAATTAAATGGATTTTCATTAACTAGCTATCTAGCTTTGTACCATTCTATTCATCTCCCATTGATTTCACATGTGTTGCAGCAGGAAAACATCTAACCCCTGTCAGCTGTCTGACCCTTGAGAATCCCTATATTCTAAAAGCAATAGTAAAACTAGAAAAGCACTATGAGAGTGCAAACCCCCGCCAACCTCACATATTGTGACTAGCATCCCAAAATATCACTCAGTCAACCATGATCTTTGTCAGAGTGAAAATCAGCAGACAGAAATTAGTTGTAGGACATGTCAGCTACAGTGCATGATTGACTATCTCACAATGTTAAAGAATCCTTCAAAACATTCCTGGATCCAGACAGTGATCTAGATCACCTCTAAAATTGAATCACTTCTTCATCTTTCCATTCTGTATATATCTTGAAAATTTCATGAGAATCCATCTGTAACTTTTTGAGTTATGTTGTACACAGACAGACAGACCAACACCGGCAATAACATAGCCTCCTTGGCGGAGGTAACAAATATAATGACAGACATAAGATAAAATATTTTGCCTCCTTAAGAAGTGAAGTTAAATGTAAAAAACTTTGCTTAGATTGGTCTTGCATCCTAACTGTTCTCTCCCGAGCCAGTAAAAGTCAAACTGGGGCTGGGTCTAGTTCCATCTCTTGCTCTGTCATTTTCTCTCTTTCTTTTCCGCGCTTCCTTTCTTATAAATTTACTTGGCAAATGACATCACACACTTTCAGGGTCACCTTAACAACCCCACATATAGTACATCGAGGTGATACTCAATTGTTACGAAAAATAACAAAGATCAATTTGACTAGAACCAGTTGTTAGAAGTAAAAAAAAGGCAACATTCTCTTTTATGAAGCGTCCTTTCAGATGGAGGGCCAGAGGGCATAGAAAAGAGTCTCCCACTCATTTTTCAGCAACAGACAGATCTGCTGTCCAGCTTTGGATTAGTCTGTGATCAAGGTGAGACTGAACTGAAGTGAATAGTAATGAATTGCTGGAAACCAGCGAGACAGCTTCAGCTTTGATGAACATTTGAGTCATCTAAATCTCTGGTCATACATTCCTTACTGTCTACTGAGGTCAAATAGAGGGAGGGGTAAAGAAAGAGGAGGGTAGAGAAAAGGCAAAAGACATTTCTGCAATTTATTTAATACCTCATTCAGACAGAAGGCTTACGAATATGCCCTAAAGCATCTGTGTTTACGTATTTTTTCTTCTGTCATGAACTGTGGGCAACCATGTCAAACCTGTCGGAGACATCAGAGCAGTCATCCAGCCATCATTAGCACAAATATAACCTGTAAAACCACCTGAATTTGTGTGCGAATGAATGAACGAACCGGTCACGAGTCAGTCAAAGCTTTTCATCCACCACAGCTGTTCTTTGTGCTGTTGCGTTTACAAGCCTCTGTATGCCATTCCTTATCGCTGACTGAGGAAACCCCTTTCTCTCCCGCATGACCCGTCTCACAGCTTGATGGGGCACACAGATGGGCATGCCTATACGCACCCTCACGTCTGCAGCCAAAAGAAAAGACAACCAGTAGGAAAAGTCAAATAGGAGGCCTCTCTTTGCTCGAGCTGCTTCTTACCAGCAGGGTGTCTGACAGGGATGGATGAGCTTCTATGAAACCTGTGGAATGCTGACAGTAAGAGAAGGAGGGAGTCTAAATCTGAGTGTCACTGCTGGACTCTGGCAACAATAAAGTGAATGACTGCATAACCTGCAGGGACAATCAAATTTACAAACCGTCATGCACCAGAGTTACCCAGCATGATTTAACTATCAAATACTGACGCTAATGTTGTGTGATCTGTGACTTGTCTGGTATATCACCTCATACTATAATGATTAATTACTTAACATTATGTAGAATTGTGATTCTTCCCCAATACTTTATTTAAGCGTGCCTTCGACTTGCAAACTGTGAAGCAACTTATCGGCAGCTGCCTTTCCTCTTGCTGTACTCCACATGCAACATATTGGTCAGATGCTCTTGAAGTTTACTGGCTGTGGGCTTTACTAATGAAGTTTAACTAGACCCCTCCTCTCTCTCTCTCGCTGCAGTCTGCTTGCTGGGTTCACATGCTGAGCAGAAGTCTAATGGCATTGGAGCCTATCGCTGCTGTGCTGCTGGAGGTGGCAATGTCTACTCAGAAATGATGACATTGAACATGTGAAATGATTTATTCTCAGCCTTTTGAAGGCATGGCGCAAAGAATATACCAATGGTTGAGTCAATGTAGGGGAAACACTGGCGTCTATTTTCGATATTAGAGTCACAAACACTAGACAACAGTGTTAATTGATACATACTTGTATACGATTGAAAAATAGAGGAGATACTAAACTCTTTCTCACATTTACTTCTTGTGGACCATAAAACTCGGAATCTTCCAGCAATTGGAAGGACATGGAATCATGGATCGAAATCTGATCAATATAACGTTCTTGAAATTATCAGATTAAAGTGAATAAACAGCATAATATTAAATGTAAGTTAATAAATTAGCTTTAATAAATTCCTTTCCAGCTTTTCCATCACAAGTTCTGTTTTAACATGTAATACATGCTCAGACTACCACACACCAAACTGAATATAGAATATTCAGCCAGTCGAGGCAGATGGCTGCCCTTTCTGAGCCGGAGGTTTTTCCTTCCTGTTAAAAGGGAGTTTTCCTTCCTGCTGTCGCCTCATGCATGCTCAGATTGGATCGAAATCAAAATTTGATGCAATCCTTTTGGTTCCCTTAGATAGGCTATGTATTATGAATTGGCTCAAATAGATCTCTGTGAAGCACCCTGACACAACATTCTCATGAAATGATGCTTTACAAATAAAGCTAAATTGAACTGAATTACTAGTTCTCAAATATATTTAATTCATTGCCCTGTGATGAACTGGTGACCTTTACAGGGTGTACTCTGCATCTCACCTTATGGCTGCTGGAATAGGCTCCAGCTACCTGCGACGCCGATTGAATAAAGCGGTTGGATGGATGGTTTTAATAACCAAAGTCAGAAACACATATTTGGTAACTAAACTGATAAAGAACTCAATTTTCTCACCCTTGTCAGAATGATACCCAGACACGATTATAAACACATCACACACAGTAAAGGGTAATTTGTCTCTGTCTGTATCAGTGGAGCTGTAAAACACACACGATAACATCATAACCAATTTCCCAAAATTATACCCAGACCCATTAAAGTTAATTTAATCATGTGGCTGAACCACAAATCATATCTTTATTTAATGTATTTATTTATTCATTTACACACTGCTTATTCTGCAAATGTCAAACCATAGTAGACCATCACACAGAATCCGAAAGCATTCAATACCTCAGAAATCACTATAGCTTGCAAACTCGCTGTTTGGATAGCCTGTGCAAAGACAAGTCTACCATTCAGCTAGAACAATCTTGGAGTTTGTAATGTCTGCTTGTTGCCACCTAAACTTGTGGTCTTTGCAAGAATATATAAGTAAAACTAGTCACATGGTTTTAAAAAATTAAGTGCTTACTTCCTGTTTATAAATCGTAATTATAACTATTACACAAATCATGTGGAACATGAGATTTCTTTATAGTCATCACTCCAGTTAATTATGGCCACTTTAGACAAACTTTATGATTCACCAGACTTTCTTCAGAAGTTTCATAAGTTCTTCGAAACAATGTAGAATATTATCAGAGGACTTTATATGAATCTTTCACAAAAGATTTGATTTTAGCACATATTAAGTTGTCATTGTTGCTGTTATTTTGTGCTCACTTCTGACAGACGTTTCATTGGAAAGATTAATGACTGTGCCTACTGTGCTCGCACCATGCAGTTAGATGACTAATGCCATCTGGACATAATGTACAGTGCAAGCACAGCATGTGGTTTCTAGTTCTATTTCAGACAAGGGGACAAGTGGCACAGAAAAAAAAACGGAGGGAAAAAAAAGAGAAAAGTTTCCATAGCAACGTATACATACAGAAATCAAAGGGGCAGGAAGTGAGAAAAATATTTCTATGGTAACGCAGTTGGAAGAGATGCACTCGTAAGCAGTTAGACACTTGTTGCCATGAAGCTCTGAGTAAATCATCAGACTACGTGACCATAACTGACCATAGCTGGCAGCCAATGAAAGGTTTATTAAAAAGCATGTTCTTAATCATATATGTTCTTAAAGTTATATATTCATATTTAATTGCACATGTGGAAAAATAGTGTATATACTTCTAAATAGCATTCAATGACAATTTTCTGTGGGGTCATTTCAGTCATCTGTGCCTTACAGAGAGCACCAAGATGAAAATTAATACAAAAAAAACATGAATAAATAAATGGTGCCATTACATTAATTATAATGTTTTTTATTTGATGAATTTTTTGTAACATTTCACAGACAAATGAGATTTCTGACAACCTTAAAAAAATTCCTTGGATGTATCAGGGTGAAAAACATAAAGTAATCTTCTGCAAAAATATTTCAGAGTGATTACAATACAAATGGTCAAATATGTTATTTTACATAACAAGGTTAATATACTGCATTACATATTTTAATAATCGGGAATAAAGTTTTTAGACTATTTAATTTGTGAAACTTTGTGGAAAAAATTCCTTTTTTAACATATTTTCATCAATCAAGCACAATTTCCTTACCTACATTAGCACTCCAGCAGTAAACAAAGACATTCAGGAATTTCCTTCCATCTGTTACAAAGCCTTTAATCCACTAGTTTGACAAATTAACAAAACGAAAATCCTGCAAGACCCGAGTGTGACGTAAAGTCCATGTGAAGTTGTTAAGGATGTTTTTGTCCTTAAAGTTAGAAGTCTATCATATCTAAGAAAAACATGATGAATATGATTTTTTTTTAAATAAATACTTGAATAGGATCTAAAGTACTTTGTTACTGAGTATTCTGACACAAATCGTTCATGTTCATTTTCGTTCATGTCCAGATTATGTGTAAACTACTGTGTTGTCAAGGATGACATGCAGTAATACTCAAGGAGTTCACCTACAGTGAACACAAACGCACAGAGAGAACACTTAAATATTTCACATTGTACTTTTGGTTTGTTTTCGTCTCCAGTTCGTGCAGCTGGTTTTAAATGACCCCTGGGCAGAGATTTTGTGCCACGACACTGAACTAGAGGAATGCGCAAGTTTATTTCAACATTGCCTTTCTTCCTCTTTCTTTTTTGGGTTGGCTTCATGCATGCACATACAGAATACAATAATAATAATACATTGCTTTTACTGACCTGGAACCTCTCCAAGGTTCACATATGCTTGCAATTACTGACCACCCTTGCTTGTTAGTCAGCCCTGACAGTGTGTGTCTGTATGTTTGTACATGTATGGCTCATACAATAACATTTGACACAGCCTGAGGGAAAATAAGCAGAAATGATAGATCATGGTTTTCCATTTTAAAATGATTACGTAACTCAATGTCAGGTTTTTCGTACTGGCCTCCGGTAAAGGAGGTCACCCACATGGAGTTTTACTGTATGTGATGGAAATATTCTTCTATGGTTGTATATTACATTATCATACCATACATTCCATCATATCAGGTTGTGGATAACCTCGTTTATTTACAGGTAGCAAGTAGATGTAAGTGCAAGTTGATTTATTTCAACTGGACTCAATTCAAGAACTTTTTGCTATAATATATTAAATTAGTAAGAACAAATAGTCACAATAGAACCATTTATTAAGTTATTTAGGAAAGAACTACCACTATAGTAGTCCCTCTTGAGGCAAAACTAAAGAAAGCCTCTGACTGAACAAACTGTATGTGGTAGCAAATCATGCAGATAGACCATCGTTCTAATAGAAGAGTCAATTTACTTACAGGAGACTCAATGTGATTTGTTAAACTGTTGATTAAAAACAGGCTAAGAAATAGCAAATGAGCCTATGAATGTGTAACTTATGAAGGGAATATTTATATCTCGGGACTGCTTTACTCACATTTATCTTAAGCATTTAAGTATATATTTAAAATTAAATCTAAATGACGTATTGTTGTAATAAAATAAGCTGTCATAAATCCTGGAGAATAAAATGCAGTTAAACATGCAAAGATACATGACTATGGCTATGTTATGTTCTTTTCAGCATGAGCGAGGAAATCCATCCAACAGAATCCTCTGAGACTTGTAAGCGATGTTTGCTTCAGAGTTTCTATCTTTTCTGAAAGGAGCCAAACTGACAAAACTTGGCTTGACTTGATGTTAATGGTCTCATGAAACATTTGATTTAGTTTCAATGTTAAAGGGGCCTTTGTGAATAAGTTTTATGTGCATTTAAAGGTTTATTTGACATAGAATTAATGCTATTAATAAGGTAATACGACATCTAAAACTGCAGTTTGAAGAGCTATCATTAGTGGAACGACCGTTTTTTTCTGGTTGTGATAAGATACCACACATTAGTGTAAAAATACAACATCAAAAAATGTGCTTAAGAACACTTAAAGTATAGGTATCAACTTTCACAGCGCACCGTTGTTTGTCTGTCCTCACTTTTAATGAGCTCTTGCTGGCTTACTGACAAGAATGAGCAACTTGAAGTGCTTGCTCTAAATGAAAGGGGGGGGGGGGGGGGGGGGGGGGGGGGGGGGGGGGGGGGGGGAGGGGAGGGGGGGGGGGGGGGGGGGGGGG
>JBAMHX010000027.1:11479043-11501635 GCA_037177515.1 Pseudomugil tenellus | reverse complement strand
TATATATATATTTGAG
The DNA here is from genome assembly GCA_037177515.1 of Pseudomugil tenellus. NCBI lineage: Eukaryota > Metazoa > Chordata > Actinopteri > Atheriniformes > Pseudomugilidae > Pseudomugil > Pseudomugil tenellus. The sequence continues at coordinate 11,501,619 of JBAMHX010000027.1, read as the reverse complement.
CTTTTATTGTTTTCCCTTTAACAGAAAGAAATAGAATGAACTAACTTTGAATATAAATTGTGTCAATCATAAAAATAATTCAATCAATTAACCATTCATCTATCTAAAGGTAATATATTACGGGAGAGCAGTAATTAAATCAGCTATTTAAAAGCTTCGGCCTTGTTTCAGTTCAGGAAGTTTTAACCAAGTGTAACTTCCTGGAGACCCACACCACACCCGTCACAGCCCAGCGATGCTTTGTTCTGCCTGCACGGTAGCTGTGGCCATGCTTGTGTTTACATGTGCACGGGTACGTGCACATGCAACATGGGTCATCTTTGGGTCAGCTGGTCTATTATTGATTTCTGGATAGAGTGAGAATGAACACATTTCTCCACTGTTGATCCCTACACACCAGCTAACCTTCCACTGACCAACATTTTGGTGTGTGTGAGTATCTGCCAGCAAGGAGCGCTGTGAAGTGTTGACAATTAAAGCCAGGTTGTGAACACTTTAAGCAAAGAATGATAAGTGTTAATGAGTTGTTTAATGAACATGATTAAGTTCTCCACTGGCAGTATTCTGTACGAGCCAGTAAAACATGTCTGAAGCGTGTTTTTTCCTGGTTCTGTTTAGTGCTAGTGTGATTTGGTGAACAAGATTAAGTAAAAGCAACCATTCAAGTAGGCTTTATAATTCTTCAAAATCATTTAAATTCTGCTTTACTGTCCATACTTAAGTAAAAAACATAACATTCCACAATCCAGGTAATCATGTTTCTATAAATCACATACTGTCAATAATAAACACTAAATGTTGGCTGGAGAAATTGATTATCCGTCCACTGCTCCAACTTCAAACCAGCCATGTAGCAAAACAATTTAAAACGGAATCAATTTTCCACAACCATGACATGGATGTCCCTGCATAATGTTGCCCATTTTGTATGGAGCTGATCTTTTGTGTTAATCTAAATTCAGTTGATTACATTTAGTGAAAAGCTTCATAAATATTTGCAAGAGAACATTTTACCAACCAGTCTACTTCCAAAACACTTGTCAGAAAACACTTTATTCATGTCTCTGTTTGTATTTAACATGTTAAAGAGGCACTACAAAACTGTTCCCATACTTTGGTGCCCCCTAATTGCATCCTCTCTCTTCTCTGAGCTCTGTCAAATGACTAAAAGTCAACTTAAAATTTACTCTTGTGTTATGCTGTAGTGTTGGCCAGAGAAATGTGCATAATAAATGTCAAATGTGTCAACAAAACATGTCTAAAGCACATAGTCCTAAGGTTGGGAAAATATGTACTAATCCTAATGAAGGTGCAAATGTAAGTGTTGGTAAACTGCAGGCAGAAAACTCTGATGCAAAGATCTAGAATAGAACAGAACCAAGTAGCTGTTTTTCCTGATAAACACCATATGGAGTAGAAATGTGGTTTGTTGAATGAGCAACTACAACCTCCTGAGTAGGTGGCAAATTGAAAAGTAGATACGTTTAGTTGCCCAATGAAGAAATGAGTCCCTGTTGAGTGTACTACTTTTTCAATCTTTGTACCATAATTAGGGCTGGGCAATTAATCGAATTTTAATCTTAATTACAATCTGGGTTTTCAACAATCATGAAAATAAAATAGTTTGCAACTGAAAGTAACGCGACAAATCCAGATCCCAGAACTCAGCCACAAGCAGGACCAGGATCACATCAACTATCTGGAAGGCACCTTTAGAACTCTGCTGGGCCGACAGCATCGGTACTTTGTGGAATATCTAAAGAATCTCACAACAACACTTGATTGCTAACTGTAGCATTCTATTTGGGTGAACTAAGCTGAACTCGGGGCATTTCTAGCCTTTCCAGAAGGCTTTTAATCAAGCCGTTAAGTGTGGCGGGAACTTAACGGCTGGGAAATAAATTCATGTTATTAAAGTTAAAAGATAATCATGTTAAATAATCGAGATCTCAATTTCAGTCAAAATAATCGTGATTATAAGTTTTGCCATAATTGAGAAGCCCTAACCATAGTGTTAGTATTTATACTTAATACTTCAATACCCTTTGCAAAACCAATGTAGAAAAATATTTCCACAACTGAAAAAAAATGTCTAGCATATTGATGCCTAGCTGCTAGCAAGTAATGCAGCGTAATAAAATAAAAACAAAATATAGTTTTTACTGTGATGGAAGTTTCAGTCGAATGATGGACCAAGGAATGTACATAGTTAATGTCCGTATGCCATCAAAACTTGTCAGAAGAATATAGTCAATCCAAGTGCATTCAACCACTGGCACCTAATCTCTAAGTCTTCTGGAAACCATGTAAACCAGTAGAACTGTCCCAACCTACTACAACACTACACCTACATACGATTCTGACACACAAGTGCTAAAGTGCTACTTGTAATAAAATGCTGATCTGGATAAATGCTTTCGATAATGCTTGCAATGATAGCAATTCCAACTTGTGATTCGCCACAGTGAGTGTCTGCAAGATGGTTTTATATCCAGACCTGCAGCCTGTGACGTAGGCATGTACAGAGTTGTACCACATAGGCCAATAGGAAAATTCAACTGCAGTAGTCAGTGTTCAACTCAAAGAGGGCAGCACTAAGATGGTTTAAAACAAAAATGGCAGAATTAAAAAATAATTACATTAAAATGCCAAAAAAAAGGCACAGAAACAAGAAGACAGCACTTCTAGAGCCCAGTTTAGAAAGTTTATCAGCAAAAAAAAAAGTAGTTTGGGGTTTAGTTACACATTAAACCAAAATGTCCATGTTTTTTCTCTTTTTATATTTAAACTACAAATGATCACTATCAATAAAAGAGAAAAATGCATTATGTTTAAAAACATCTTTATACTGAATTTTTATGGAGGAAGAACAAAAAGCAAACTTTGGTTGTGTACCAGATTTAATTCGTCTCCACCTATTTGTATGTTTTTTGTTCTCTTTTGTGTTATTATGGTGAAAGGGTCCAAACACGAGCCACCCTTTTCATGGCAACAGCATACTTTCTTTTTATAAAAAAAAGAGGTTCATCATGGTGCACATGGATCTCTTTACACTGTGCAGAACTAGCAGTCATGCAAAATGTCAATTAATCTTCATGTTCATTCACACAAAGCCATGCGCTGATGTAAATGATAAAAATACCCATTTATTTTCTTGTGTCATCACTTTCATGAAATTCAATTCCACCTATAATCCCAGTGAGAAAAGAGAAAGGAAATAGCAAAGGAGGAACGGGGGCAAATTAATAAAGACTGATAGGCTGGTTGGTAAATAGTGAGTGTGTGTTTGAACGTGCACTGCAACAACAGACTTGTTGATCCTTGCATTCCAGCGCCATACTTGAGAGCAGCTAATCCAGTCTTAGGAAAAGACCTCTTGTCACTCCCGGGTCACAGTTTTTACCAGTCATCACACAAGCTACAAGTTAAATGCTAGTTTGCATAGCTTGCACACATCTGCATACCATGGACAACAAAGATACACACCCACTGCAAGCATGCGCACGGTATTCCTGCAGCACCAAATGGTCGGGCTATTCCTGTCTCAGATATCTGTGTTACTGCTGGGACCATCTGTGTTGCTCCTTATCTGAATATTTCCTTTAGTGAGGCTCTCTGACATGTCACCAGGCTGGAAATTTGACTTCCACTTTCCTGTCTGTCAGCAAATCTGATCTATCACTCCATCTGTCTCCTGTAGGTCTGAGTTTTTCATTTTGCTCTGTGCGCTTGATGAGGATTCCAGTCAGCACATTAGAGAAGGTCACGTAGACATGCATACAATAATCTCAGATAATCCCTGATGGACAGCAATCACCATCATTACAATCTGACAGTTTGGCCACTTATGCAACTTTTTATGTTGAGGTGACTAGTTTTAATAGTGATACAGCACTGACTCAAGCTGTTTGTTGTGCTCCACTATGTATTGCTGCCTTGTTCTGCTTGATGCTTTTACGTAAACGTAACTGTACATATTGCTCGATTAATGGATATCATTCAATCAAGTGGAGGGTCAAAAACATAAAGACAAGGTCCATCTTCCAGCTGTTGGATCGGCTGGCTTTAATCATACCCTGAAATGACAAATGTTCCATAATTTCCCAAATGTATATCATTCTAAATACTGTCATTGCCATTGAGTTTTATTAGTATCCAATATAAATGCTTAATATTTGCAACTGTTGGACTGCTAAGCCCATTTTTCTTTGATATTTCTCCTTTTTATCTTAAGCACAGTGTTCTAGCTGACTAGCAGAGCTAGTTGCAAGAAAAGGGAGACTGATTCATCTATTTTTTTTTTTTTTTACTAGTGCAGAGAACATTGATAGATTTATGCAATTTTCTGCTTTCTGTTTTGGTAAGACTAGATCAACTGTTGTCATTTAAGGGTAATTGCACTAGATCTACTGTCCAGAAATATCTTTCAAACTGGGAAAAATTACCTTTTTTCTGGAATGCTCCAAATACCATTTTGGAGGGAATTGGTTCACAGTTGCTGAAAGAATACTTACATCTTGTATCACATTCCTGGTTATCAACTTTATGTCCTAAAAAAGGGCAAAATGACAGCCATAAAAGTTTTGAGATAAACCTAGAAGCTTCTCAATCATCCAATCTATTTTGTCAGTATGTTCAGCATCAGAATACAACTGTGAAGTTGAGCGATGATGTCATGAATAAGAAGTTGAAATGGATCCCGATGTGTTCTTCTAAATAGAAGCAGTTGGTGTATTGCATGAGTAAATCCCAGGAACATGTTTTAACATAAAAAAATGTTGTTCTAAACCCTCAGAGAAACATTTTGGCTTCCAGAGACTGGAGGAACAGGACTTTGGCTCACATTTGCAAATATGATCTTGTGGATGATAATTAGATCCTGTTCATAGATGTCTTGCAAGTCTGTCCCGGGATTATTTTGTTATTCGAAGCGAAAACATCCACTGATCAGATTACGCCAGGGAACACATGTGCCTTGTTAGAGTGAAAAACACTCAGACACACGTTGGCCAATGCTCTTTGACCTCTAAAGACACACTGAAGCAGCAACAGATGACTTGATGCTTGATGTTATGATTCCACAGAGACCCCCAATTCGACCGTTATGACTTGTTGGATTTTTTATGACATTTTTTAACCCATCTGCAAGAGCGAGAGGTTATGTTTGTGTCTTTCAATGCAGCTTCAAATTAGATTTCATTGGGATGCAAGTGGAAAGACTAGATTTCACAGCTTCAGCCAGTTTTTGGCATAGCTGTGTTGCAAAGGTCATGTAGAGAGCAACAGCTGTCTGTAGGGTTTCTACATAGAACAGCACAATCTGTTCTTCATATTTAGCATATAATTCTGTTTGAAAACTCATAAAATAGCTGATAAGTAGCTCAACCTTGACTCCAGTTCATTACAACATTTTGCACCACAAGCAAATCAGTGTAAACAAGCTGCTGGAGTCCTATAGAATTCCCGAACTATGATGTAATTCTTCACACAGTGAAATGTTGAGTGACATCATGCCCTATAGCTCTTCCACATCCAGGAAACACACCCAATCCCTTTACAAACCTGCTCACCAACTCCTAGATTTGCAAGAGGGATGTAAATGAAAAAAAACAAAACAAAAAAAGACACATTTGGCTGAACTAATGACGAAAGCATGACAAGAGCGTGGGTTCTAAATCCAACCTATTAAAACATCTAGAGTACATATTTTACTACGGCTCTGAGACAGACCCCTACTGCACATCTGCCTCCACGCACAGTGGATCATATCTTGCCAGAATTTTCTCTTCTGCATTTCCCCTTGCTCTGTTTTCCCCTCAGCCTTCGATCGTCTCCATAAAAAGACAAGTCTTGAGGAGGGCGGACTTTCTTTCACTGTTGATAATAAAACAAGTGCCTTTCCCTGACAGGGTGAAAAACGAAGGACAGACAGTGTTGTCATGACGAGCCAAAAGTGACGGCTGTGGAACGCGCAGAGGCTTTTTTTTTTCACCTCTACAGTTTCTTTTTTCTCTCTTGCTATAACGGTACAAACCAGCAATACCAGAACAGGAATCCTTTCAGTTAGCAAGTTAATGAATGTAAAAGAACATATGTAGAGCGTGCACGTGACAAAACAATAAGAGGTCATGCGGAATATTCTTGGAACCCCTGAACTCATGTACTGTTGTTTTGATTGCAGCGACTCCTACATCTCCTCCTGGGTCAGGGTGTGCTTTGGAAAACTTGTGTACTGACCAATGACCAACAAGCTGCATCACTTGCTGATGCCATCCACCCATCCACACAGACACTAAAACTCTGTCAAGACAACCGCATAAGCACCATCCAAAGATAGACATTTGAAGAAATGATCTTTTGCATAACCCAATCTTTTAAACCTGCTTTCAATTAGTCACATGAGTCAATGCTTTGTGGCTCTTTCAGTCAGTGCTGTTTGTATTAGGAGTGGCCGGGAGTAAAACAAACACGCCTTCTGAAATAGAGCAAGGTCACACATCAGCAGGTAAGAAGAGGACAGCAGTCTGCAAAATGTTTGCTCTCGGCATTACTGAGTTACAGAAGGTGACTAGGAGAACCCAAAAAACCAAGTATTTAAGTTCATGAGAACAATGCTGAGGAAAATAACAAAGTAAAGACAAGTTGGAGACAAAGAGGGGGACTTGTCTAAACATCTAGCTGCTCTCAGGCTAACAGATGATCTAAACAATGATGGAAAGTGATAATCATTTAATTAATTCTTCCTTTGAGTCTTGCCTTGTTTAGTCCTATGTGTCAACAAGGGCACCTCTCTCCCTCCTACATCTGTGCTGACGATTCAATCAGTTGCAGTTCATTTGGGTTTCAAGATGAGCCTCTCAAGACGCATATTTCTGATCTTAAAGCACAATCTGCAAAAGTATGGACTTCAAAACAAATGCTTAATTCAAGTGACAGACTTTTCTAGAGTGAACAACTAGAAACATTTTTAAATACAAGACTTTGGGAGAAAGGAAACTTTATTTGGCGATTGGCAAAGCATCAACCCTCGCTAGCTCTACAGGATTAGCAAGCTCAAAAATAACATTCTGAAACGTCCTTGTTCATGCATTTCTCTGTCACGATTTGACATCCAGATAACATAATGTATCTGGGTGCACATGACCTGCGGCACTAGACTCAAGAATGCTGATCGGAACTTAAAATTACCTGTTGTGGTTGCTGTAAAGGAAAATTCCCATTTAATGGAACAAAATCTACAGTACAAGGTTGAATATGTAACCTTCTTTTAAGCATAAAATGTAATTACTCCTGTTTAGAACATCTCATGTGGTGTCCATGACTTACATTTTCCTGCCTGGATTCCTGAGTACAATAAAAATTTATTCGGTTGTAAAATAAATTACTTGAATCTCTTGATGATAACAATAGAATAACCGTGATGGATGTGAAAACAATTCAGCTGTTCAGTTGAGCGAGGGAGGACTTGACTTTTTAAAGCCTCCATTTCAGTATCTAGTTGTTTCCATTGTGGTCTTTTTAGAATTAATTTAGGACAGATAGAGCCTTAAAATAATTTTGTACTATCTGGTTTTAATATCGCCACTGTCTTCAGAAGTTCATCCTTGTCTTGGAACTAGCTTCTAGTGCATGACAGTGGTGTTGCACTGTGTGGTACTAATTTGTCTCATATTTCAAGCCAGTTGGCCATTTCCAGCCTTTATATGAAGTCTTTGAAGATTATAACAGCATTATGATCCCTGACGATAATCAGGATATATTAACCTGATCATATTCTCATTTAGCTTAGAACTCCAAAGAGTGCAACTATAGCCTAACTGTTAAATCTAACACTGTCATTTTACACCTTTTTTTAAAATATGTCGACATGTAGTATTCTTTGTCGATTACTGTAATGTGTAAAGCTTGACTGGTAAACATTTTAATCAAATGAAAGAAAGCACATTTTGCTCTTACTAAAGATGATGCTTACTACTACTTACTGTCTACCAGGTTAGCTACCATAACCTGTTGAACTTCTGACAACACATTTAATATTTGATAGAAAACACTGACTTCACACAAATTAATACAAACTAAATGATACAAAATATGATGTCAGTTTCTGGAAACAATTTGGCATTGCTAACTAGCTAAAATAATCAACTGCTGACAATGAACACTAGGTAGCTAGCTGGTTAGCATTGGCAAAGCTTCTGCACTAATAATGTTGTTCCTACTGATTAAAAATTGTTGCCATATTCCCCAATTTGGTGTAGGCTACATGAGCCTTTGAGCCTTGTGTCTATTTTTTATCTCTCTGATTGAAAGTTGCATAGAAAGAACCAAAAGGGTTACTGGTGAAGAATAAATTAAAATGGCCCAAAGCACAAACGAAAAAGCTTTAGACTTACTTAAATAAATAATTAAATGATTAAATATCCCTGAAGTTTATAAAAATGGTTACTTTTGGCATACATGGCCACAACTATTTTCAAAGTCTTCCAAATATCTAACTTTATTTTTAACAGTTTGAGAATAAAATGTATAATTTTATTCTAAAATTATAGAAAAACAGTGACATTTTCTATAATTTCACTGATATTTACTCTTATATACCCTCTAAAAAACTAGATTAACTTACAGTAGATACCAAATACTGACTAATATGCCAGTTATACATCAATTGTAAATGTTATGTTGGCAAGCAAATGTCAAGCAATGACTTGGTTTTCATGATATAGCAAAATCCAAACTAAAATGTTTGAATCTCAACCACTGTCTGCCACTGTCTATCCTTTCTTCATGCAGGCAATCATTACACATCAAATGATTTGGTCCTTTTGTAAATTTTTTCAGCCATTACTGTGATTATGTTAGCTAAAAGTGTCACCTTGTATCATTCTTATAATCCTCATAATACCACATAAACCTGTATGGTAGAGAGCAAATTCCTTCTCATGCACATGAGCTGAGTAATTGATCCAGACTGTTATCCCTGTTGGTATTTTGTTAGTAGCACACAAAGCCTTCATACCATAAGCACAAATAAGCACAATGCATGGTACACCAATGCAAATGGAACAAATAGCGGACATGTTTGGGGGGGCTAAATATTCATGCAATGACAACCATGAGGCACTGTTGTACAGCTTTAAGTCTTTTCCATCCCTGTGTGTCTTCAGCCTGGTTAACCCACAGTCTGAAATATTTATCTACCACGGCAGGAATGACGAAACTTGCAAATTTATCTTCATGTGATGAAGAGCGGCTTGGAACACAATTCTCCTCACAATTCTTACTTTGTCATATTTTAAAGGCAACTTTTCTACCAATTTCAACTACCTTTTTGGGATTAATGAGACACCAACCTGGCAGAAATGTACTTGCCTTTTACTATGATGTACTGTCAGGACGTAACTCTGGAGCCTGTACTGCCTGCTTTTGTAATAACATTTTTGGTTTGATGTTTCTTTGGGAACAGTTTCATATGTTTAAAATAACAGATATTTTCTGAATAAATATCTTACCATATACAGTAACCCCCCCCCCCCCCCCACCCATCTTACACACACACACACACACAACACAAAATAGATTTTTGTCTAGACGTAGCTTTGAATGAGAAATAAAACTTGTTTTGTCATGCTCTAGAACACTTGTCTCAAGTTCACTACTTTCCTCTGAAGTGTAAAGAATCAGGAACATCTTTGCCAGATGTGTCTAAATGACCAGAGCCAGCCCACCCACTCCAGAGGTTGGACTCAGAAACAATGAATTACCTCAAAACAAACTACATAGAAAATACCCCCATGGCTTAGGACAGTCCAAATTAAACTAATATAGCACTTCAGCTTCACATTACATTCACAAAACAAGCAATTGTTGCTGTTTTTTTAGAATAACTGAGCTATTTTGGGTTCAATTTGATTACATAAACCTATCTTGGAAAAGGTTTTATTCAGATTTGTACTCTTTTCTGGCATTTTGATCAAATGATTCACTTATTATGTAACACAAACAATCTGTGGTGTAAAAGTGATATAAATGACACTTTTTCCACAACTTCTTTTCTCATATTACTTGGCCTGACTTTCTGCAAATGTCTTAAACCTCACCTAGCTTTTCTAAAAGCAACTTTAAGAACTTGAAAGCTTGAAAGTCAATATTTGATGCTTAATAACTTTTTATTTTAAAATAATCTGAACCCTCTTAGCTTTCTTGGAATTCCTTCAAGTGAACACTGCTGCTTTTTGTTCTGTTCTCTGTTAATATGATCCCACACTGCTTTGGTAAAGCTGAGGTCCAAGCTCTGGGGAGGATTCATCTCTCCATCAGACCTGTTGTTACTGATTTCCAGTCCAGTTCTTGTGTCATTTGGCATACCTGAACCTTTTCTTCCAGTTTTCCTTCCATAAGAATGTCTTCTTGACATCTACCCATCCATAGAAACCATTTCTGACCAGAATTCACTGAACAGAAGACAGATTAACTGAAGATCCAGATGTGTTTGTCTGGTGCTGCGTCAGGTCTCTGCTGGAGAGTTTCTTTCTTATTTCGTAAAATATCATTTTCAGCAATTCTTTATTTGCTGTAGTTATTTTTCAGGCTCAAATGTCTTCATTTGTCCTCTACTTGTCCAGTTTTCTCAGAATCTCCAGAACACTCTGAAGACAGTTAAGATATGCCAAGTTTAAATATTTCATTTAAAAACTTGTCTTATGTGTGGTCAAAACACCACTTTATCCCTTGAGTAAGCCACCGTTTTTAATGCTTGAACGATTCATAGGTTAAGTAGCTTAACAACCTGAATAAAAACATTCCTCTGAAAATGGTTGAGTATGAGGACTTAAAAGTGGCAAAACAGTCAATGGCCAATAAAAAAACCTTTAACAAAGATCAGAAAATGAAGAGCGGCTCAAAACATTTGAACAATCCTTATTCAGCATCAGGAGTAATGTAGCTTATCCTACTAATTTATTTTCAGCTAGATATTTGATTCTGGGTCATACTGGTAGCAAACAAAGACTTCCTATTTATTAACTTAACCACTTGCTTCTTTTATTTTTAATGTGTGGGATTCCCAAAATAAAATATAAACCAATGGGTTGAATAAGCAATTCTTATTAATCCCATTGCTCTGAACTGGGATTTCCTACCAGCTGGCATGCTTCCATTCAGTGTTTGATACTATCTCAGCTGTCACTGGTCTGCCCACGTGTCTAAATTAATCACACAACACTAAAAAGGAAAATGATCAACGTCCGCATTCAATTTGTATTCTTCTTTTAATCCATGTAAAACCTTACACCATCAAATTTATTTAAATGATGCTATAATCTTAAGGGATTTCTCCATTTTGTGGCTTTAACACAATTAAATCCCATTACTTTTGCTTCTAATCACACCAGTTATTCTGAGGATTTATATGGTTTTCTACCATGTTATACAGAGTTTAGAAAAAGCAGGTCAGAATCTCAAAGGGTCCACACAATTTTCTGGGACGGTGTCGTGCAGCGTAGCAGACAGTTGCAGTGCGAAGACGCTTGTGTTATGTGTAGGCAAAGTGGCTACAGCTTGTACACCATGACCACGCTGCAAAGTTCTGAATCAAACCACATCACAGAGCCACAAGCACCAAAGAAAATGCTGTTTTCTAATCAATGTGTGTAGGTTTTATGACTGTTTCCAGCCACAGAACAATCAGCAGAGGAGATGCTGCACATTTAAATGAACCTGTTTCTCAAGCACTTCCTCATCTTGGCAGGAAACATACAGAAAGTTAAAATGCTGACAGTTGGAATTCTCACAAGCACCCTAATTGGTCCTCTTGGCCTTGACCCATATCTGTGTGTTTTGCCTTCATCTCGTCACCAAGCGGTGAGGTGCAGGCTGCCAGATCACCTGTGGGTCTCTGTAGCAACCCAGCCACAGACTTTTCATTCTTTACTGAGCTGCTTTGTTGTTGTTTTTAGAACGTCTTCTTGTCAAACCAGGAAACATGTGTGGTCTTGTGCGCCTGAACGTATGTGCTCTGTGCACCACATGTCACTGAGAACGTTCCATCACAGGATGTTTTTGCATCCTGAGGACTTTTTTCACTTTTTAATTTCTGCTTCTTGTAGAAGTCAGAAAAGCTGTTTCATTCCTAAAGACCTTCAACACTAATTTATCTGTAGCAAATGTACAAAGAGAGTTATATCCTTGCATTATGGGTGTAATACATAAATATATTTAAGGAAAACAAGGCAGGTATTTTCATGCAGAAAGGCACCAGAACCCTCTGTGTACATATTTTTTTAAGTTAAATGAACTTTTCTCTTTCACACACTGCACCTCAGCAACACTTTTTATGCGCGCGCGTACGACCTCCTCAGACAACAGAAGATGTAATCCGTCGCGTCTTAGTCGCGCGCGTTCGACTCCATAATTAAACTGAATACTCACAAGGTATGAATTGTGCCTGTCCAGGAACACGGAGTCTCCCATCGTCCCGTATAATTATCCACATGCAGTAAACGGCCTCAAAAATAAACTTCAACAAATGATAGAAGTCCAGAAAAGTGTGTGCGCGCTTAGAAAAAGTCTCCTTCTCCGGTCTTCTACAATAAAGACAGGCTGATTTTATTCTTCTTCTCTCCTTTAAAAAAACACTGAAAGTCACAGCATAATCTCTTCAAAGAGCTGATGTCTTAACAACACAAAGAAACGCATGCCAGGAAAGCAACCGTGCCATAAAGCACACCATAGCGCGCAATGCGTAACGGATCCATACTGCGCGCCCCGTGGACTCTGCTGAAGACAGATGCTGAACCAAAGCAAGGAGGCAGAGATAGCACCGTCAAGTTACTGTTGATCCAAGGGTAACTTCCGGTACAGCGTTTAAAAATAAAATTTAAATTCCAACATTGCAAGCTTAATTAGAAGTTAAAAGTCTGGTACAGGACGTTTAGAATAATATCCCTGTTACTACTTAAACGTGTGGTTTAGGAAGTCAAGAAAGCCACAACTGACACGTTTTATCAAAATAAAATGAGTGAATGCATCAACCAAGTAGCTAAACTAGCACTATGTTCCTACAATCACACAGGTTTGCAAGTTTAAATAAAAAAAACGGTATTAACCTATGCTGCATGCAAGGTGTGTAGGAAACTTTTAGAATATATGCAATTGTTTTGTTTTTTTAATTAATCGTTTATTTTGAAAGAACAAAAATCTACTTCCGGTTTTATTTCACGTAGTTCTCGGCAATACACAAGAAGTGGGAAAAGCAGCAAGAAGAGAAGGATGGGCGGGGCACTGAAGGAGGAGGAGGAGGACCAGCAGTGGAAGAAGCTTTTGATTATCAACAGCAGGACCGCTCAAATGTTTTCATGTCAGTGACCCACAAATGGGGCTCCACACTTGATAAGACCTGACTGGAGAAACTCTATACAGGGAGATGGTTTAGTTTTTGTCGATAGTTTATGGTGCAGAACAGTAACTGTTCCTGCAGGGGGTGAGGAGGAAACAGCATGAGCACTGACACAATCCTGCTTGTCATAATGTTGCTGTCTTGTATAAATGGTGTTCAAATGCTCAGAGTCCTACTTTAATACAGAGTTATTTTAACATTTTCCTCATGTGCAAAGAATTTACCGTTTTTGTCACAAAATATATCCAATAGCCTAAGTTGTTTTATTTTATATTCTAAAGGTAAAGCTTTTCAGCCATATGTGAGAAATTGATGAAGGTGCTGGAGAGTAGTATGATCTAGCCTAAGCAGTCCCAAGCATCTGCGGCTGCTAAATAAACTGACTGTATTAAACACACAAAATGTTGGTATCAGAAGGTTATATCAATGTTCTGCCTACTTGTTAATCAAATAAAACAAAAGCCATTTGAACCCAAAGCTGTAGCCGCTTGCTAGTTGCCTGCTGCTTAGCTCAATGGTCATAGATATTTGTCAGCTTTGGCAGGTAGCATCTTTGGGGGGGAAGCTAGCATCTTTGGCTAGGGCTTGGCATGACTGTTGGCAGCTACATGTGGCAAGCCTAGGCTGCGTCAAGTACAAGCCACAGCATCATAAACAGTCAGCATAAGTTATAAGCACACTACGTCAAGAGTTCACGGCATAACTGCTAAATGCACTACCCTACCTGTTAGCTAGCTATCTAATATTTTTTTTATTAAAAAGAAAATTAATGTAGACATTCTGGTACTTTTTGTGCAGCTTTGTAAAAGTCAGATTTCTTTTTTGAAACAGGGAAGCCTGCTTTACCCTGATTAAACAGGAAATGTTATCTTCTAGTGCTCAGAGATGTTAGCTGGAGCAGATACGCACCAGATACGCAAGGTAGCCATGTCATTTTAAACTTAACTTTATTACATGTTTAACAGTGTCCGAAGCAAGGCATTATGTTCAGTGTTCAGTATTTGCAGAAGAAATCAAGGGATTTAAAGTCTGTTTTGAGAACTTTTTCCACTTTAAAAAAATCCACAAAGATATTTCAGCCAAGGTAATAGCAAATCTTAATGTTGTGGAAGTTAATATTTTGGAGGTGTAAGGTTTCTTTATACAGTAACCTGTAATATGCGGTAAGCCAAATTGCCGCAGGGGGAAAAAATTACACATGAGAGGTTACCAGATGGATTACAGGATCAAATGTGGTCAAATGCTACTTCTAAAGATCAGTAGTCATTTCTGTTTAGGAGCATTCTGCTTTTACAAACAGCCCACAAAATGTACTGTAAATCAGTGACAGATCCTAAATCATAGAAGCAGCTTTATTACAGTTTGTGTAATACTTATTGTACAAGCAGCACTGGCTAAATCTGTGTCAAAAAGACCACTTATAAAAAAGCAAAACAACCTGGTTTAATCACGTTGGATGAAAAACAAGGCCTTATACACACATGCACGCAATGACAGTTAATAAAAACCATCTGCTTTGCTTTCTTTTTTTTTCTTCTGAGCGAGACACCCGGTTTTTTTCTCTAATTTAATATGCAGAATGTGCGAATGAGTTAGTGAGTGAGAAGAACTGGATTCCCCTCTGCTTATCAGATTGTGCTGAAACCATTTCAAGAATGCCGAGAAGTTAACAGGAACACTTTTAAAATCTACAGATAACAAACAGGCTCCTGAGGACTGAGTCAGCTGTAAACCAGGCGCTGAAATCTATTGTAGTGTGTATCTCATACAGGCATCATCAAAACCCTGCAGTGTTATAAGGTTACCAAAAAAGACCTGCCTTTTAAAAAGAACAGGCTTCTGCTTATCAGATGTTGTTTGAATGAGGAAGAAAATGGTTTACATTTTAAGTTTTGGTTAGGTTGTTAAGACTGAATTGCATTTTAACTGAAGATAATTCAAATTCAGCTTTGTTTTGATAACTGTATTTGGTTTTATGGTAAGTAATGCTGAATTTTTCAAGAGCGACTTAAGCCATTTGTCCATTGATTAACATAATAGGTCTACTTGTGTTTAGCATATCTTAAAAGATGTTTTTTTATCTGCATTAAAATCTCTAAAGTTCCATGTGTCACATGTCTACAATGACAAAATACCATGAACAAAGAAGAAAAGTACAAATACTGACGTTCACAAGATGATGGTCATGTAACTTTAGCATTGATGCTAATAATTGCACATCGACACAGAAAGGATTCATTTAATTATCAGTCAATTAAACATGTACTTGTTGATTAATTGTAAGTGTCTGCTTGATGTCTAAGCTTTAATTACAGTGGCATACAATTATATAAAAATACAACAATACAGGTAGCTAAGTTGTGGAGGGAGGTGAAGCCATGTTGTCTAACGTTTTCAAACCATTTTATTAGCTTCTACGTCCTACGTCGAACTTAGTCTTCTTGTCTAAACTGAGCAGCGCTCACATACTCATGTTTGTAGTTATAAAAGTCTTAGATTCTTCACCTGCACAAAGCACAGTTTGGCAGAATTAGTGAAAACAACATTAGCAACTGTTAGCTAACATTAATCGGACAGGTGAGCTCAGTTATCTAATTAAGCTTATAATCATCTGGTAATTCTCACACCCAACAGTTTTTCTCATTGTGAGCGCTTCAACTGGTACTTTCATGGTTCTTCCCTGGGATCAGGCTCAATATTAAAAATTAAGTACATCTTGGTTTGTTTACATGTAAAACTGCTGGATAAGAAAAAAGAAGTCTATATATGCTTAAAGAAATGAACAACTTAATTCGGTTCTTGCTCAATTTTTTTAATACAATAAGAAAAAAGCTATTGAAAATTTTTCTTTATATTTTCTTTTTCATCTGGACAATACCAAAAAATTTTGTTTTAAAAATAATTCTAGTTAAATGGTTAAATTTTAATAGCATAGTCAAACCAAGCAGCAGAGATGGCTCATGCAGGTTTGTCTCATCACATTTTTTATTTAAAGTTATTTGTCACTTTGATTTGCACGACCGAACAATGAAGCAGGCAGTGAAGGGTTAACTCTATGCCAGCATTGTCCCGTACAGCACAAACCCTGATGCAGCTGCCAAGCTCATTAATGCATTTTTATAACATACAAATGCAAAAGTGGACTGTGTTTGAAGCTTTCATCCAGGGGACCGAGTCCTGGATAAAACTAATGTTTTAGCTCAAAATAAACAACATTTTCCTTTTAACTTGGTGTTTGTTGGGTTAATTTCAAACCATTAGAATTAGGACAGAAGACGTAATAGAAAAAAAATGATTTTGGTGGTATTTCATCCCTGTTATGAAGAGTTGTCCTTTCCTAATCAGCCTGCACACCTGAAAACCATTACATTAAGCTCTGCATTATACCCACCCAGCCATCAGTTGTTACATAGCAATTTATGGTTTCATATTGTGTTGCATGACAGTTTTAAAGTGAATTAAACTTGTTTTTATGAACTGAACATTGTCTTTTAGTTAAATGTCTGCCTGCTTGATAGAGCTGTTGGTCTGGATGATTGCAAATGATATTTTAAATTGAGTGAAATTTCTTTAGTTAAATTGCATTTAAATGAAAAGATTTTGAAAAATTGCATTTGAAGCTGATTTATTTAAAAAATTCTAAGCCACTCATATCTTACAGGTTGTAAACATTCTCACCTCCCATGTATATCTTCTCCTTTCTGGTCTATTTTTTTGTAATGCTGGATTTAATCTTTTATCCAGTCTCTCTTTTTTAAATATGCTTTAATGCTAAGAATAAGAGATGATTGACCCATCACCTGTATCTTTTAAATGACAGCACTCATATCTCTTGTTTAAAACTAAAGAGGGTCATCTCCAGCTGGGAGAAACATATATCTAGTGAAGAATAACCTCTAATGTGTCATCCTGGTTGCAAACTAACATTAATGCAGTTTGCAACCAAGCATTCTCCTCACCTTTCATTGCAGTTCCTGCAGAATAGAGGGAATAGCCGAAAGCATTAAAAAAAATCTAAACTATATGTATATAATGTGTGTGTGTGTGTGTGTGTAAATAACAAGTGTCTGTTGAAGGTGCAAGAAGTTATTGTCCATTAACTGGGAGGTAGGAGTGTATGGGTGGAATGGGGTGTAGAGAGCTGGTCATAATCCCTCCAGTAGTCTCTTCACGGCCATGGGGAAGAATCTATTCTTCAGTCTGTTAGTGCAGCTCTGCCAGGGGGGAAGTAGGAGAGGAGAATGCGCCCTGGGTGGGTCGGGTCATCATGGATCTATAGCCCGACGAAGAAGCCGGCTCGAGTAGATCTCCTCCACACGTGATTTAAAAGCTGCACTTTTATATTATATAATGCAAAATATGTTATAATAAAATCTTTATCTATTAATGCCTCCTAAAATCTAACCTATATGGGCAAAAATAGCTGTTTATTATTAACTTTCCTTCAGGATGCCTCACTAATATAGTGTTCTGAGGCTGATAGCTGTAAAACAAATAAAAACTAGCAGAAGCCTATAAATTTACATCAACATTTGACCGTTGAGGTTGAAGTGAATGTAAGCTAATAAAAAAATATAGAAAATACATAGAGTTGGCAAAAGCCGCTTGTCTATCACATGTTCGGAGAATAAAACAGGAATAGACATGAACTGGCTGCAACTGCAGCCTGATCAACTGGTGCAGGTTGAGCACTGAAATGGAATTAGTTCCAGTGTGTTAGGATGAAATCCAGACAAAGATTTTTTTTCCTCTTGATTATTAGCTTATTAATGTCATCATGCACACACTTGCTGAGTGAGCTGCAGATAAAGAATGAAAGGAACTAAAAGAAAAATAAGTTGAAAATGGGGAGTTAACGTATGAAGAGAGCATGTTTCACTTGGCAGGAAGAAACGATGATTAAATTCTTTGTAAGAGACATTATTAAGCAGTCCTTAACTCAGCAAAGCTCTAAATCTTGAAGCAGAAAAATAGACCCTTTTTACATTTTCCACCGTTCAACTTGTTCTGACTTGTGCTTTGTTCCCTTCTTGCTATTTTCAGTTTTGGAGAAAAAGGAGTTTGAAGGATGAGATTTGGATCTTTAGATCGAGCATAAAAATATGAATAGTTGTGACTTTTACTATTGAAATGGTTCCTTTTAAATAGATCGTTATTATAAATGAACAAGGAACATATGAGGTCAGCCTATAATTCCAGAGTTGCATGGTCTATGGGTTTTACAAGCTGCAAAATGCTAATGTTTACATAATTTACTGGGGAGGTGCAGCCTCCTCCTTCCAAAAGCCGAATGCCTGAGTTGTGTAGTCACACCATCAAGTGGAAAGTATTTAGTTAAAGTACTTTTAAGAGGATCCAGAAAATGACGGAGAAAAATCTGCTAAAGTCTTTGATCGGTTTATTAAGCATTTCCAAAATGAATGTCGCAACTCCAGTAATTGACGTGTCGCTCATACACATCACTTCGCCTTCCTACTCAGAGGCTTTATGGAAGTGTTTAAGAATTCTAAGAGTTTAAGATCTTTCTTAGTTTAGCTTGATTTTCGATGAACTGACGATAATCACGGAGTCATTTCTGATAAAAAATGAAATTCTCCAAGAATTTAGTCTTTTCTTCCCTAAAGAAATGAATAATATGTAGCAAAGATGATGAAATTCTATAGAACTATTTATCCAAACAATTCTCCACAAGCCCTTTTCCTACAGCTGTTGAGTTGCATCAACAGAGCACGTCCTTGTTAAGCTCATCATTCCTCTTTGGTGAGTCAACAGAAGACGCATCTCGCTGCTTCATTGTTTCCCTCTTGCTTTAAATCTGACTGGTGGATTTACGGCACGTTATATTGATGTGGGGATGTGAAATGCACAGATCAGAGCTTGTTGGTTATGGGGAGTGCTCTTTGCGGCTGAAGCTTTCATACTTTTTGTCAGGATCTTTTAGTCCTTTTCTATAATTTTGCAGGTCCAACTGCTGTTTTTCTTGGGGAGGCTGCTATTGTAAGAGTGCTGTCGCCATACTGGATGTGGCTGATGTGCAGAAATGCTTGGGTGGCAAATATCCAACTAACTTAATGAATCCAGTTTCCTTCATGCATTCCATTTTAAAATGATGAAAATGTTATGTGCTCCAGCATGCAGTTGTATTTTATGTTGTAGGTGATCAATGAATGACTGTCTGTACAACTTGTTTACGTTTAGAAACTGACTGGACTCTCGGAGATCCAACTAATGGTCTGGACGGTTCCTAATTAATCAGCCCGGAATGTTTTGCTTTATTTTTCTTGAAAATTTGTTTTTTTTTTTCATTGCGTTCATATAATTGGTATATTATTCAAAGAAATCAATTGTGAAAAAGGGAAAAAAATCCCTCGAAATACAGCGTTGAAGATTATTACAGTTGTGATGCATTAAATAGGCTGCGTACATGTCATTTATTTTGCATAAAGTAGATCTCTTTGTAAACAAGACAAATATTTTTTTCTGTTGCACATTAATCTTGGACCCTTAATGTTTTAGGGTTTTTTGTTACATTATGGGAAATTAATTTGCTGATTAGAAAACACAGGTCCTCCATTTTACTACAGCAATGCTTTTTCCTGCTTATTTGCATGTTTTTACAATCTTTCTAATATTAAACTATGACCTTAGTTTAATAATACAGTCATATAAATGAGTTTGAGAGAAGAAAAACTTACGTTTGGGGGAACTAAGCGGGGTTGATGGTACACATAAACAAATTTATAGCGGGAGCTGCACAAAGCGGCTCAGGAGGATGACCTCAGAGCTGAGGAATGTGCGTGTGCCTCTATGTATATGAAAGAGCAACATGCGCTCACCCCTTCACTGTGGAGGGTTTTGGCAGACGTATAAACAAACATGACCAACCAATTATGTCTTCCACTAGGTCTTATACCACAATAAAACTTAAGAGATGACCCTTGTCTGGCAGAAAAATATGCTTTCTTTGGAGAAACCAATCAATCAACATCCTCCAAATACAGGACACACACGCTCATGAACACACAGCGTGTCGACAGCAAAGGTCTGGATTCAATCTGGATGCTTCTATCAACAAGCCAACCTGCTTGTCCTGAATCTCCATACTGAAGGCCAATAGAGGAAAACAAAGGGGGGGTTGAAGCAGGCAGAGTATTTTAGGGGGAGTAGGCATGCATTGCAGTGTAGCTTTCAACCTAAGCCACTTCCATTGCAATATGAAATGCTGGGATGGTTTAACATAGTTGGAAATAAGAGATGTTTAACATCATTAAAGTCAGACATATTTCATTCCTACGACTTTTATTATGATCCATTTTTTTGCTCAAATATGAAACGCCAAACTTCCCAGTCCACTTCCAGCTCATCCGTGGGATCTCCAGGCGTTCCTTAGCCAGCCTATATGCCTCCGGAGTGTCTTTGTTCCTTTCCTGTACCTCCACCTCGATGTTCATATCTGGGACATCTCACCACCAAGGTGTCCAATGCGGATGCTAACCAGATGCTAACCACTTCATCTAGCTCCTGGAGCAGCAGTATCTTTACTTTGAGTCCCTCCTGGATGCCTCAACCCATCTTTAAAGGTGGAGCTTATACACTCTGTGGAAGAAAGTCATTTTTGGAACTTGTGTCAGCAATGTCTTTTCAGTCTTTACCCACAGCTTGTTATACATGAGAGGAGGAACCTGGATTAGCGAGTATCTCAAGATATTTGCCTTTTTGTTTCAGCTCTTTCTCTACTGTGACTAATACAAAGCAGGGAAAACGAATGGTCCACTGTTGATTTGCTCCATTTCTTTCCACATTTGTGCTCAAAACCTCAAGATACTTGAACTTTTCCACTTGATGCAGGATCACATTCCCAAGTCGGAGAGAAATTGCACCCTTCCAACATCTCCAGTCCTCAGACGCATCAACTAAAAATACTAACAGACCAAAATAAACTAATTTGTTACAAACTCAAAGTTTTTGCATTAGTTGAGTTGCATATGTTGTTATAAGACAATTTTGCATTAATTAGTGAATCAGATCTGAAAAATCTTTGAAAAAACTGCAAAATATTGATGCAAATTTGACAAATTTAGTTAGTTTGCTCATTCCAAGTACTTGTTGAAACAAAAAACACAGTTTGTAGTTTCAGCAGACAGGGTGTAAGAGTGGGCTACGACACATTTTGTTGTGATTCAGTAAAAGAAGTATTGTTCAAAATGGAGTCCAACTTTGAGGGGGTTAAAATACATTTTAAAACTGTGACAATCCACAAGAAAATGGACAAAACTACTTTATTTTCATTAGTCAAAGTTATTGATCAGGTAAATTGTCTTTGGTTAGATGTGGCTTATAAACTTTTTCCAATCCAAGTCTTTGCTTAAAGAGGTAAAAACCACTTTGAGCTACCATATTCATGTTTTTTTTTCTTCCGTTTTCAGTGTCTGAAGTTTCCATATACTGATTGCTGTTTTTCTTTAGATACAATTGACTACGTGCACAAATGGCGCCGGGTTACGTTCTGACGCCGAGTGTGCGCGCGAGTACTTCCGGTTTACTCATTCTTTCATTGATTTGTTCGGACATTTAACTTTGTCCTCTAAAATATATTCATGTTATCATCAAGCCGTACATTGCTAATAAAACAAAACGTGCACACGCTTTAACGTTTCATTTATATTTCATCTTAAGTGTTTGCAAAGCCAATTGATAATCTTGATCAGCGTGCATTTAACGTGCTGCTGTTTTGTATAAATAAAATATAAAAACGTACACATTCACTATCGGCCATTTTTCTCCCACACTGCCTGTCTCTCGTTTATTTATTTTTTTCCTGAAAACGTTCATAATCACCACGATGGAGTTTTAGGGCCATGCTGACAACAAAAAATATGGAGGATTAATTATTTTCTTTTCGGATCAGGACATTCGCTGCATTCGATCATGGCCAAAAATAATTTTGTTAGGTTCCTTCTCATTGCTCCTAAAAGACAGAACCATATTTCATCACTCATCTACATTATTCTTCTTATTATTAACAATACTACGTCCCAATCCGAACCAGACAGGCGCTCTGATCCAAAGCGCTGCTGCTGCTGCAGCTGCAGCGTCTCCACCTGTTGTTGCAGCTCCGCTATTTTCTGATGTAAAGCCTCGTTCTCATCGGCCAGCTCAGACGCTCTTACCTTTGTTTCTGGA
>JBAMHX010000027.1:11435969-11469867 GCA_037177515.1 Pseudomugil tenellus | reverse complement strand
TCTACGAATGAATGAGAAGCTTATTCCGACCTGGGCCGGGAAATGGCTCCTAAGCTGTATGTTCATGTCAGACATTAAATGTCAGAATATTTGTGCATGTTTGTGAAATATCTGTTTTTTTAAGTGTAGAATAAATTAATATGGCAGATTGAAAAAATGAAAAATATTTAAGTTAAATTTTTTTAAAGGTTTTATCAAAATTTAAACTAAATTTGATCAAAAATACGGCAAATAAAGCTTATTTATATATTGTCTTGTCTTATTTGGAATAAACTTAAACATTTACAGTTTAAAGTTAATATAAACTAAACATCTTTATTTACACACTTATGCAAACACACAGCAGGGTTTAATGTTCCCAGGAGGTTTTTAATTTCCCAGACAGCATTGTCATGTGGTTTAACATGAGCTTTAGCAGGCAGACCTGTGTTTGTGTTTGGGTGGAGGTGCGGGATGAAGAAGAAAGAAGTGGGAGAAGGACAGGGGGAGGGGGTTGACAGATCCATCCCATCTCTTTTTCGGTCAGTGGAATGCATCTGGAATCTAAGCTTGCCTCCCTATTGGCTCCACCCACACTCCCAGGACATCATCTCACACTACAGGACTCTGACATGAACACAGCTGCAAGACTGCACAGGATATGTGGACATTTTATCTGAATTAATACATGTTTAATGATAAATAAATATTATCCGTATTTGTTTCTTAAAAGAAACAAAGTTACTGAAAAGCAGTTAATCTATCTAATTTATACTATTTCTATTATATATATTATTATATATTTGAACTAGGTTGTTTGGGTAACTCTATAGTAATCATATAATCTGAATGCGCTGCTAGACAACAAGCCAAAACTAAATCATTTCAAACAAGTTTATGGTGTAAAATCATATATAGACATTGATTAACTGCTCGGATCCCCTACAATAGGTCACTTTAAGGGTAATAAATTGTGAATTTCAATTTTTCTGACAACTTAGATGAAAAATATTAACACAGATTTTTTTTATACTGTGTACTTTAAGCTAAGTTCACTACAATATTAAACTCAGCTCACAAAGTAAGTTATGTCCTGAAGCAGATATTCAACTAAAAAACAAATATGTTGATTGTGCTTTAAATTATGGCCCATAATAATGTTTTATAAACAAAGATGATGGAAGAATGAAAATTTGCACTTTCTTGTTTAATATTAAACAAACAAAAGCAGGTTTTCATTCATTTTTCATCTACACGTAGCACAGTTAAGATCACAAAATCAAGTTCTTTCTTCTTTAATTTTTGTCATATTTACAAACTGCAATTTTCAAAAACACTTAAACTGGATTTAGGTGACAAAATAATTTGTTTTGAGTTGACAAATTAAAAGGACTCGTTTTATAAGAGAAAGCAATCACAACTAAAATCCATTCTTTTTACAATGCAACTTTTTTACAATTTATGTGCCATTTTCACAAATATTAGATGTAATATTCTTCAAACGTGTTTCGACCTGCTGAGTCATTGGTTCTATTACAGAGTGAGGAGTTTTCCCTACAAATAACACAATGGGCTCCCAGATATCTGATAACAGCTGGACAATTATAAACAAACATAGTTCATGATAACTGTTGCAAGTTGTTCACCCACAAACCTGAGCAGTCAATGTTAATATGTTAGTATTTCCATCAGTTTGATTTAATTTTCCATAATATATGTTCAACAAACTTTCTGAGTCTAAAAGAAACTAAATTTATCGACCTTTATCTATTTTTTACCCAGAGTTCAGAAGAAAGATAAAAAAAAACAATCATAAGTGGTGCTCCTATACCTGAAATTGCCACAAAACCTCTATTGGAGTGTGGAATCCTTATTCAGACATAAGAGGAATATGGAGAACTATGAATAAAAAAGAAAAAAAGAGGGGGGCTACAGTTATGGAGAGACCAGCATCATGGAATAATACTTAAGCTTTAATCCATTAGTGACTAGTCCACTGACTTGATGTTTACTTAAACATATTACTAAAACAATAGCATGAATGTTAAAATCTTAGTGGACAGAATAAAATGAGTTTTTATTTAGATTCTTCTCCATCTCATCATCGCTTTCACGTTTATTAAAGAGTTTTTTTTTTTATCAGTTCTGATATATGTGAAGGAAGCATCGTTAGCTAGCAAGCTGTCAGATGCATTACTAGATGCTATAACCAGCTTATCTTTATACGAGATGAATTTATCATAAATAGAAGCTCCTGAAAAATGTCAGATTTCTTTATTCATGAGCAAAACAAATAAGATTTACAAATTAAATTTTAACTGTGCATAACAGTGTAATAGTTCTTAACCTCAATCTCTTGGTATTTTCATACCTTTTAAAACTATTTTATCAACTTTTTTCCTCATATACTTTAAGACCATTGCGGTAATTGCGGCAGACATTCATATAAAGGTGAAGAAAAGTAAGAATCAGAACATTTTCTTTTTTTTCCAGGAGACAAAACGGTTCCTTTTTGAGTTGCAAGGACATGTGCTGCTTAGAGGCAACATCTTGCATAGAATCTGCAGCTGTGCTGCTGAGTTACACAGAAATGTAAATGTTTCCTTTAAGTACAGCCTTAAATCACTCCTATGTAAAACATTTAGCTACGATAATCTCGGTTTAGGCATGAAAGATGTTCAAGGTGCAGTAAATGACGTGTGGCTATCATGAACATCTTAATATAGTTGAACTTCCTTGTGCGTTGACCTTTCCATTGCCGCGAACTTGTGCTGACTGCGTCAGAAGCTTTCAACTTATAAACTATCTCTCAATGCTTATGTTTCGAAAAGATGCTCTCTTTGTTCTCGCTCCTCCAGCCAGGGTCAGCAGCACTGTTTACATCACTGAGTTGTTGCTGTGGCAACAGACAGAGCCTCACGGTCATGGCGCAAGAGAGAGGCTGCAGACTTGGATGCAGAAATCCATGAAAAGCTAAATTAGAAATGGGAGAAACATTCTGTTACTGTATAGAAACGAGTAAAAAAAGAATATAAATGTAAACATTTTACATGGAAGTGCATAATGTCACCTTTATTTATTTATTTTTTTTACATCTATAACATCATTTTGCAATTAAGTGTAGAATTAGAGACACGTCTAGCTTCATTAACTTGAGGTAATTTACTGAACATTAGTGTCATGTAGGTGTTTTGTGTGACTGGGTGTAATGCCAACCTGTCGCAGATTCGCTAGCAGGTACCTCATCTGTCTTTAGAATACTTTTTGACTCCATGGCTCCAGGTCCCATTGAAGTGAAGCAAACACAAATCATCATGCTTCCACCATCATGCTTGAGAACTGCGGAGTGTTTGTGCTCATATCTTTACATGGTGCTCTGAATTATGACCAATCATCTTTACTTTGGCCAAATCGTTATTTGTTCATATGTAAAGTTGCAAAGTTAAACTCTACTTTCTACTTTGCTTTCTTTTAATGGAGAGGAAGCATTAACCTGCAAACTAGACATGTTTTCCTATACTGTATTAATTTGAGCATAAAAAAGTAACCAGACCCATATAAAGAGTGAGACGCAGCTTTCAGATTTTTCTATAATTTTTTTGAGGATTACGTTGATCCTGGACTAAAATTTGTGGGATGTTCACTCCCTAGAAGATTGAAATCTACATTGAATGTGTGACTTGTGTATACATTTTTACTGTGCAAGAAAAGAATTCAAATAGTTGCCCTTATAAGTCTTTCCAGATTAATGGGTAGCAGCAGTCGCCTCTGTAAGATCGTAGCTGGTGTCTTTCCTCCCTAGCTCTATATTCAATTCAATTCAGCTTTATTTGTGTAGCGCCATTTCATGACAATTGCGTCTCAAGGCACTTTACAAACATCAATTTAAACCAACACATAATAAATAGCCTCGCTAAAGGAAACCAGAAATACTGCATCGAATCATGACTTGGGATCCAATCTCCCTAAGCTGCATGAGGTGACAGTGGGAAGGAAAACTCTTTTTTAACAGGAAGGAAAAACCTCCTGCCGGAATGGGTTTTTCACACGAGGTTATGATTTTTGTGAAATACACGCTTGTTTGTTCATTTGAAGTTGTATTTATCTAACCTATAACCTAGTGGTAGACTGACACTTGTATGACTTCTGGCCACGATTTTGTCGTGGCAAGTCATGGCATTTTGGTGCACAAACCGGGAGGCTCCTGCACTGTTCACGTCTAGTTCACGCACAGTTCCCGACAAGTTCAAGAATAGTTCACAAATGGGTGCCCATCAGTGTCCGCATTGACACGAACTGGCACGATGAATTCACGCATAGGTTGCACATGGTTTACGCACTTCCCAAATTGGCATGAAGAGTTTGCGCAATTCGGATGGTGTTGTTCTGACTTGGGCATCTCATATAAAAAAGGTGGCCTCCCAAACCCCAGGTCAGTGGAAGAGAAAACATGCTGAATGCCAGAGACATTTCGCCAGAGCATATATCTGGCGAAAACATCTGGCGCACTGACACGCATCCTCCAGCATTGTTCCGACGACTTCACGACGTGTTCCTGTACAGTTGCCGCATTGTTCACGACCAGGTGGTGAAATTTTGTCATGACCAAAAATTTTGGACATTTCAAAATTTTCGTCCCGACATGGCACGCAGACACAACGGGTTTACGCACTATTCACGCCAATTTACGACTAGTTTGTGCAGTCGTGCCAGTGCATGTCACAGAATCGTGCAAGTGTCAGGGCGCCCTAACAGCCAGATTTGTTGTACATTTAGTCGTATTAAAACATTAGCAATGAAAGCAGATAATCTTATTCACATATCTATTCTTGGGTGTAACACAATCCTATGCCAATTTTTCTCTACTGCTTGTGAGATGAGGTTTGTTTGGCAGTAAAGTATCTGCTAATGAAAAGTACAGATGGAAGGGGATCCGATCAGCAACCTGGAAGAGAAGAGAAGGCACCACTAGCTGTGCTTCTATTACGTTTTTTGCAAAATAGAAGCGATATTTGTAAATTTTCAACAAAAAATTGCAATTCGCAGGGGTTTCTATTTAACAGCATTTAGCGCAAAAGCCGCAGCTCTCGTATAATGCTGTCTGTCTGATGAGATATA
Organism: Pseudomugil tenellus; assembly: GCA_037177515.1. NCBI lineage: Eukaryota > Metazoa > Chordata > Actinopteri > Atheriniformes > Pseudomugilidae > Pseudomugil > Pseudomugil tenellus. The sequence continues at coordinate 11,464,770 of JBAMHX010000027.1, read as the reverse complement.
AGTAGCCATGTGGCGTTATTTCAGCCTTCTCTGCTAGTTGCGGAAAGTTTGCTACAACTTTTTGAAGCCCTTCTGCCTCATTTCCCTTCTTAATTCATTGTAAAACTGCATCGGCTGTTATTTGCTCCGACATCTTCAGCAATCACATGACCTACTAATAGAAACTTCCATTGCAGTGTTGCGATAAACTTAATTAATTAGATCTATATTGAAAATGCCTGAAAAATCACACCATGAGACTGTAAAAACTTCTATGTGATAATTGAGTTGTTTCTTTTTTAATGTTGGTGTGTCCATGACCGGATTTTAGTTGGGATATTTAAGTTTTGTCCAGTTCTAGGGTTAATTTGAACGCAGCCAGTGGTGCCAGTGGGAATTGTAGCAGATGGAAATGTGACCCAAAAATCGGGTGAATTGTTTAAACAGCATTCAGCAACATCGGAAATCTTTTTTCATGTGCTTTGAAAAAGTAAAAAATATATTTTATGTTTATCCCAGCTTGAACATGCACAAAGATTTTACATGTACTTGAACCATTTGTACCAAATACCATTTGGTGTACTTTACTCAAGCGCGTTTTTATACAAGCTGATTGGCTTTTCTGAGGATGTATGCTTGCCAGTGAGAGATTTCAGGCAGCTCAGGAGGTAAAGTTCAGTCACTGTCCTGCCATGAAAAGAACCTTGATTCATTCCCCAAAGTCTTGGACGAGACACTAAGGCAAACTGACCCCAAACTCACTTCATTTGCAGTTGATGCTCTTCAGAATAAATGCTCTCCAACTAGTCAGTTCTGTTTTACCAAAAACAATCATTATTGTTTTTCTTTTTCATATCATTTTTTTAGATTCCAGTACAGATACTGTTGTCAGCCTCTGATCCACGCTTTACATACAGTATTTCAGTGTTGCTCAACGTTAGAAAGAGACCAACTGAGTTCATGTTCTTCCAAAATCCGACTGTCTCAACTCTCAGAGAGCAAAATCGAAAGATTTATTGACTTTGTGAATCCCCAAATCATGCTGAAAAGTCTAAAAAAAAGAAAAAAACACACTGTATGACTACAGTGAGTAATTTCAGAGCCTATAAAATCTCCATTAACACACAGCCTCCCCGCTAGCCAGAGCTAATCCAAACCAGGTGTGTGTGTTTGTGGGTGTTTTCCCTCATCCCACCACCATTTGCTGAGTTTTTTGGGCCATTCTTTCTTCCTACATCCCTTCTTTCCATCTCGCTCCCCTCCCGAGGTCTTTCATCTTTATATCCATGCCGCAGGTAAAGTCTCCTTTTCCCATGCTCTTCCTTAAACCTAGCAGCTAAACCTACTCCAATTAGGTCAAATTAAAGCAAATGGTAGCAACCAGTGGGACACCAGACTGACACATCAGTGTTTGTCGTTTTAAGCACAATAATCTCAGTTACAGTCTGAAGAAGAAAGCTGATTGTGTTACCTCTTCATTGCCAAGCTAACCCAAACTGTCCTATATGTAAATTAATATCATGCCAGACATGCTTATCTGTTCGCTTCCTCCATGTTTTCATATCCAGTGTTTGGGAGTGGGAAAAAACTGATAAGATGTGAAAGCAGAAGATAAAGTATCTCCTTTCTATTTAGCTGAGTAGCTTAGAAATATGATGTACAATGACAATAGGCTTATAAAAGAGAGATATGAGATGTGGGCTTTGTTTGCTCATCTGCCCGCTTCTTCTATTGTTTAGTGCAAACAAATTACTGTTGCTGCTTTTTTTAAAGCTTCAAATGCACCTCCAAAGTAAGTGGTATGTTTTTCCAAGAAAGATCCATTTGATGCCCTGCATTCGGAGATAAAATTCCTCCAGAGTTGGCGTTGGCATTAACTGTTCTTCTAGAAACACAAGTCCCCCGAATGGAGCAGCGACTCAAAAACAAGGCTATTCGTTTTGAAATCAGGGGCTGCTGCATCTCAAACTGTCATCCTGTAAACACAAGCTCATGTCTGCTTGACACGATCCATGAGGATTTCTCATTGACTCGTCTAAAGTCCATTTGATCCTGATTCTAACCAGAACCTAAGCCTTTAACAATCACTTTGGACACAATTGTGGTTCCAATAATTAAAAGAGTCCGCATATACTGGTGTACAGTAGGTTATGTTCCCAATATGAGGTGAAATAAGTGCACACACACATACAGTATATATACACACACCTGAAAGTTCTGGGAAGGTACGCTGCAGGAAGGAATATGATCTCTGCTTGGAAGTGACGCTGTTCCCTATTGAGCAGTACAAACACACATTGTTATGTTTGGTTGTGTGTGTGTGTGTGTCTGTGTGAATATCTGTGCGCTAGTGACAGTACAAACAGCTCTGCTCTATGGGAGCTGACATCATGAGAACGTGCAGCAACTGTGTACCATAACAATACATACCCACATTTACTAGAGGGCTTTATTGGTTAAATACTTTAACAGTAAGTGTGTGCGTGTGTGTGAAAGAGAGAGATGTTAATATGCTTCAGGAACAAGGATCAAATGGTGTGTTTGGCTCCCCGTCCGATGCATTTTAAGGAGTTTTATTTGGCCGTGGTGGTGTGAAATATGCTCTGACTGCAGCTGGTATCAGCTATTGTGATGTTTTTGGAAGATACTTGTGACATAGAGAGGCTGAGAAGACAGATGTGTGCAGCTGTGACCGGCCACAATGAAGCCCACCCACATATTCTTGTGATTCATCAATGTTTGTGTGAGAGAGTGAAAATATCACTTAATAGTCCCCAAATTTTCCCAGCTTCTTAGTAGAAGCTCACTGGTTCCCCCTGCTGACTCAATGAGGCTATTGCATTTAGTATCCCAATCAAATTACACAAATTGCCTGTATTTGACTTAAATATCAACTAAATAAGGACATCGACTTAAAACAAAAAGATTACTGCAGCTTTTGTGGTTCTTTTTGGTTTTAATCTTGCAACTGATATTCTCAGAAGTCAAAAGCATCAACAGCTGTCACTCAATCTTCGATCTTTAGGCCTGATCAAATTGTTTCATTGTTCTAAACACGGTAGATATTAGATAATCCACTATTGAGCTTGTTTTTAAACTGTTTTATTTACGCTGGCACAGCAGCAGAACTGCTTAAGGGTTTCCTCATACATTGGACTATTTCAGGGTCTGTTAAGGTGTGGGAATTGAAAAAGTTGTCTACCAGTGGGATCAGCTGATTTAAGCTGTCCAAATCCTGATTAATAAGGGAAATAACACAAAATCCCACATAGGTTGAGGATGCACGGAGGGAAATGCAAAGAGAAAAAATGAAAAAGGAGGTTTTTTAACAACTCTGATGAGAAATGTTCGGTTTGCTAGCAAAATGGATGACATGCAAACAAGGTTGTAGAAGGGATACGTAATTATCCACATTATTTTAAATGAATCAAAATTAAGCTCCCAAATGCAAGTTCTGTACTGGGGAGTGATCTCGGAGACAAGTGCCGCATAAGCTGCTGAACAAACCGGAAAATTCTTCACACCTTGTGAGGAAACATCAGTCTTTTCATACTTCAAGTAGCTGCAAGACTTAAAAATACCTGCCATCACCTTTTAGGACAATATGAACAATTATTTCAAAAGAAAAAAATCCACTACATTATGAATCTGCAGTTAACTTAAATATTATCATGACTAAAAGGGGTTAACTAATTTGAATCATAGATGTGTGTTAACGTAGAACTATACATTTGTTAGTATTGCATGATATGATTGATTTAAATCAATTTAAAACTATATGAGCTATATGACGTAGTTGCAGAACTGTCCACTAGATGGCACTAGATCTCCCTGATCCTGACTCATTTGTGTTACTGATTTCTGATGCACTGATTTTCTGACTTTGTAATACAGTGTTCCTAACTGTCACAGTTAGTGTGAAGCATAAACTGTTTGTGTTAGTTTGTGACTGTGCTGTCCTGTCCTCAACGCACTCAGACACATCTGAAACCAATATGCCTTGACTCCTGGAACGTGAGCACGAGGAGCTATTCCTCTGCTGAGCTATTTTCTATTTATAGTTACTGAGCTCAGGCCATCTCCAAAATGCTTGTCTCATTTTATTTTGCTTCCTCTGCGTTTGACAGATTTGTGGGGGTGGCATAAGGGGTGAGAGGGGTCAGTAAAAGTGCTCCAGTTTAAATAACTTCGCCTTTTGCAAACTGAAAAAGAGTTGATTTGGTTCTTTGAATAGCAACAGTTTGTACTCAGAGGCTGGTGAGAGAAGAGAGGTGTTTAGCTTGTGACTGATTCATTAGTAAGTAGTGGCTACGTAGGTGTCTCTAGAGTATTTCCAGTAATGTGACATCCCGTCTTATCCAAACACACTACTGACCTACTGACCCTTAAAAGAAACATGTATTAAACAGATGGAGCTAGCTCTGTAGGCTGTCAGTCAAATTGCTCTGGATTGGCCTACCATAAAGAAAAGAGTAGGACTCTTAATATTACATGAGAAAGTTGAAAGTGGTGGATGGGAAGTCCAGATTTATTTCTCACTTAATCCCTGCATGTTTTTTTTTTTTATTTTAAATCCACATGAAAAGATTATTTTCATCTGTTTCTCAATCCTACATACTTCTAGATGAGCTTTGAACCCAAGACTCAAAGAATCTGCTGGGTTTTCTGACTGGTTCGATACAAAGGACAAGAAAGGATGCAGGGGACAGGACAATAATGATCTGCTAAAAAGTTTAAGTCTATATCTATATATATAGATATAGATATATAGATAGATATAGATAGATAGATATAGATATATAGAGATAGAGATAGATATAAATAACTTTTTTTAAAGTAGCACAACTCAACTTTGTATTTTCTCCTTTTAGTGCCAACAAAAGCAAAATTTGTATCCTGTCTCTTCTCTCTAAAGGTAGTCGAATGTTGATTCTTGTCTTATCTCTCTTTTCTTACCTCAGTTACTTCAATAATGTCCTCATGAGTTTGTCTAATCAACCAGCTGTCACTTGTGGACTGGAACACACTCCTCTATACCCAGAATGTTTTCATTTTTCTGACTGTCAGCACAAAACATATTTGAAACCCTTTAGGTTCAAACTCAACTCTTTTTACTGTTGTCTTGTACAACCTGGGTAATCAAACATTTTGTACAAGGAATCTCTAACAAAAAAGTGCCAGAGTTAGTGGTGCATCACTTTTGCGTATTCTCCCAACACTTTATATACGGAACACACTTCCAGGACAATTTTACCTTACAAGTAAATATGAGGACTTTAGTGACCAGGTTGTTGAAAAAAAAACCATTGCCATGTTTCCCACAACATAGATTTTTCCCAAAAATTTCCACCAAGTACCGAAAATTTTTTATAGCAAACCAACTGATGAGTACAACATTATCTGCAGAGCTCTGAAGTGTGGTGCAGGACTAAAAGGCATCTCAAGATAAAATATGTGACTTAAATAATCAAATTTAACTGGAATCATCTATCATTATTTGCTTGTGTTGCTGCATTTCGCATTAGTTGCACAATAAGAAGGGCAAAATTTTTAAGCGTGACTATGACAGCGTGAAGGGAAAGTGAGTGAGATTCAGAAGAGGAAAAATAAAACCAGGAGAAGAACAGAGGGGAGGAAAGGAAGCTGGGGGTCACCCAGTCAGTAGCCAGCCTCGAGGCATCTGCATATAGCTCTAACCTGGAATTCCAAATAAATAATTCCCCAACACAACCCCCTCCTTGACACCAAACTGGAAGAAACTCAGTCTCACATACACACATAGCAGAAGGGAATGTGCCAATTAAAACTATTTCTCTAAATGTATGGCTTATTTAAGCTAGTCTTCAAAGTATTTGGTTTATTTTGCACAAAGGTCTGGAAGGGAAAGTCAACCACATGCATAGGTATTCATTCTGAAAGCTTTTAGTTAATCCTTACCAAACACAGCATGGAACCGCTGTATTCATTAATAAACAGGCATGCAAGTGGAGCCATGACACTGGGGTCAAAAGCTCTGCAGAACATACAAGTAATTAAAATGCACTGAAGGAAGATTAGAAAAGTGGATGGGATATCGCTGTGGGTAAAACAGCGATTTGGCTGACCGCTAACGCAAAATGTGGGCTGTGACTAAGACGTCTCTTTTCACTCAACTTTCAAATCAACTTTTTGGACAAAAATACAGAGCTCCATGATATCGAAACATTGGATTTCATTCCTCTGGGCTTGTTTCTTAGTAACAAGACAGGATATGAACATGGTGTTTTGATATACCTTAATATTGACGCGCACACACACTTGCACATTCAAAATATGACATAAAAAATGTAAGATCTGCTATGTTTTATGCTGGGACTTGAGAATGAAGACATGCATCAGACAGCTGGTGATCAATCCAATAGATCTCGTAGGTAAAATGGAAGAAAGTAGGGGTTATAGTCATAGCTTTGACCATGCTATCAGGACTACAATGATAGCTTTATTTCTATTAGGGTAGGCCAACACTTGCACGACTTTTGGCCACAATTTTGTCAAGTCGTGGCATTTTGGGGCACGAACCGAGAGGCTCCCACACTGTTCACGTCTAGTTCATGAATAGTTCATGAATGCGTTCTCATCAGCGTCCGCATTGACACGAACTGGCATGATGAGTTCACGCATAGTTTACGCACTTTCCAGATTTGCACGAAGAGTTCGCGCAATTCGGACTGTGTTGTTCTGACTTGGGTATCCCATATAAAAAGGTGGCCTCCCCAACCCCAGGTAGGTGGAAGAGAGAACATGCTAAATGCCAGAGACACAGTTATTGCAGAGAAGAGAAGATGCCTATATCTGGCGCGCACTGACACACATCCTCCTGCATCGTTCCGACGACTTCACGACGTGTTCACGTACAGTTGGTGCATAGTTCACGACCCTGTGGCAAGACTTTTGACGTGACCAAAATTTTGAACATTTCAAAATTCTCATCCCAACATGGCATGCAGTCATGACAGGTTTACACACTATTCACGCCAGTTTACGACTAGTTGTGCAGTCGTGCCAGTGCGTGCCACAGAATCGTGTCAGGGCACCCTTAGTATAGCCTGTATACTCTCAGGTTTACCCCACTGATATCTACCCAGAATCCCTGATGCCTCCAGAACTGCCTGAATTTTTAATAGCACTAATGCAACAAGGTGTTGGAAACCTTCCTCAGAAATTTTGCTTCATATTGATAGCATCACCCTAGTTAATGCAGATTTGCACATCCATGATGAAAAACTCATGTTCCCCATCCCAAATGTGCTCCGTTGGATTGAGAACTGGTGATTGTGCAGGCCATTGGAGCACAGTGAAGTCTATCATGGTTGAGAAAGCAGTTGTTTTGTGGTTTGTGACACAGGGCATCATCCTGTTGGAAGTCTCCAATAAAAGATGCTACTCTTTGGTCACAAAGGGATGGACATGGTCAGCAACAGTACTCATGCTTGGTGGGTTATTTTAATCATGTCATGTTGGTGTTTAGGAGGCTAAAGTGTCGCATACAAATTTCCCACACATCACTATGCTGCGACCAGCCTGTACAGATAATTCTGAAGGCCCCTATGATTAAATTAATGATCCCCTATGCAGTTAAATGGGCAAATATTGCCACGCCTCACCACCCTTACACTTTAATAGTCTTTTACTATGTCAGTTTTTATCCACTAGAGTGCAGTGTGAAATTCACACTGTTCACTTCGTCGTTTTGAAACTGGTTGCTAGTGGTAATTTACATTCATTTAAATCTAAAGTTTACAACCACCCAGAAACACCTGAAGTTGAACAATGTTTTTGACATTCTCTGCTACATCTGTGTCTTTTTCTGGTACTTTATTGGCAATTTCTGTGTCAGCTCTTCCTCTTCTTTGGCTTGTTCATTTCGCACGTTGCGTGTAGGCTATGCAACTTTATTCTGTCTGTTGGTATTTTTGTATCGTCTGTGTCGAGTGATGCCTCTAGGAGGCCGCTGGAAAAGCACCAAATAACATGTGTAACCGATGCAAGAGGAAGACTGAAGTCCTTTTGTACCATTCTGTGCAAAGTCTAGAAATGTTTGCATTTCAAAGAGCTGACACCAACAAATTATGTCACGTCAGAAGTGGCTTAAATCCCTTCCTTTTTCCTGTTTGACACTGAGTTTAAACTTAAGCAAGTTGTTTTCATGCCTACATAGCTAAATACACTGAGTGGCTGCCATGTGATTGGCTGATTAACTATTTGTCTTAACAAGCCATTGAACAGGTGAATTCAATAAAGCAGCAGATAAGTTATATTAGCAAAGGTAAAGTTTATTTTTCACATCTGCCCTTAAAAATGTATAAAGTAGCTCCTGATTAGATTTCATGAGAGAAACAATAAATCAGGAACACTAAACACAATAATTGTAACAGTGCTAATATAGTTAACCATTTTTTTATGGTATTTCTTTTTTTTTTTTTTTTTGCATCTCAAACTGTTTTCAAGATTAGCCAGAGTTGTTGTGAAACATCTTCTCCCTGTGTATCATATCACCATAGTTTATAATCCGACTGAGATGACTACAGAAAATGGAAGTTGTAAACTCTACACAGTGTTGCAAATGTGATCGGATCTTATCTGGGCTTCCTCCGAGGCCCATTAAAGGTCATATTAGAGTTACCATTAGTAGACATCGGATCAGCAAATTCACAAGGGGGACAAACATTGTTTTGCAAACAATAAAGTGCTCAATTTAATCTTCCATTTATCAATTTTATTCATTCATTTATTTATTTTTAGATTCTCTCCCAAAAATATGATACATTAGTCTTCACAAGTAACTCAACACGGCTGCTTTCTCACTGAAGGAGAGGTTTAATCTGCAACAGACACAGATATTCGGACTACGGAAATTAATGTTTACATTTCAGCCGTCTCTATTTCAAGCTGCTCTCTTTTCCCTCGTTGTTGAGAAAACATCCCAAAGGAGACGTGAGATTGCTAAACCAAAACGGTGCCAAACAAACCTCGCTGCTTCATATGGTTCTTTTTAACAGCGTTTCATGGAAACTTGTCAAAAAATTGTCGTGTGAGGTATCATGTTTCTGTGCACAAATGAGATGAGGCAGAAAAAATGGTTTCACACACACACATTGTTCAAAAAGTGTCAAGGCTCCCTAGTTAATATAATCGCTTTGTGGTTTCTAACCTGGATTTCATACTGAATACTGTTTATTTTTCTGATTTGTTTATGGCACACAGGTAAGATATTGTTATACCACACAAAACAAAGAATACTGATCTCAACCGCAGAGATGAGGTGGACGTGAAATGAACAACTCTGACTTTGTACTGCAAGACAGACACAACCTAACGGGGGCTAAATAGGGGTTTTGATATATAGTTGTCTAAATGTGCATCTAGACAGTGAAGAAGCTCTGAAAACTGCATGCAATCTTTCAACACAAACCCATATTTAAGATGAATCCCCCTCCCCCACATAAGCAAGTCAAGGATATATCAAGTAAACTGAGCTTATGTAGCAACACAGATGCTAACATGATGCTAGCATAGCTGCAAACACTGGATTCAGCTATTAAGCAAATAACTCCACGGGGATAAAAGAGATGACTTGAAGAACTGAGTAAGAGGAAAGAACTTGGAAGATCAGTAGCATATATGAGGAAACAGGGAAGACAATCACTTTCAAAATGTATTATTTATTGTCTGGGAAACCAAGGCAAAACAGAGCAGTGTTGATTTTCTTCCTAAAATTCCAGCAGAAGGAGCTTGTCCACTGGACAGGTTAGAAAAAAGAGTAAACTATGCTTAAGAATGATGTACGTGCTACTGATGTATTGTAAAATGTTCATATTATAGCTTAAATGTTTGTCACTCAGCTAGTTGACTATCTGACTAATCATCTGACTATGATTGGCTCATGAAGCCATAACTGTTGCATATCAATTGGCAAAATTAAGGCTAATGGAGTAAAAAAAAAGAGAGTTTGTTACTTTAAGTCTGGGATAATTTAAAATGTATATTAAAATAAAGCATCAAATGGTGGTAGAGTAGAAGTGCTGGGGCTGAGCATTGGAAAGCCATCACCCTATTTAACCCAAGCTACCAACTGCATCCATTTTGCGGGTCTTCCTAAACAGACACAACTGGTTGTTCAAGTGATGATTTGAATCAACTACTTTTATCCATTTTGGAATGAACATCTGCAGCATTTGAAAATAAGACAATTGATATAAAATGTGTTTCAGTCAGTTTAAAAAATGTAAATCTAAGTAACCTGGTCAGACCAATCAATTAGGAATATTACAACAAAAACACAGAGCCTCAAAAAGTGAAATGTTTAATATTGTCCAGTTTACAATTACCTTTAATAACTACAGACTACCTTCCTGTTTGTTACTGTCATGCTCACAACAGAACCCATTAAACCTAATAAGCACCATAATCAAACTAGAGCCAGACCTTCCAGACCTGCACACACACTTCCAGATCTTTCCCCGAGAGGGAAACTGGACAGGAATATTCTGCAGAGGTCGTCTAAGCAGAAATGTTTGGCAACACAAAATATCTTCATGACGCTGTTGTTTTCTCATGAGGACATTTCTTCAAAAGGATAACATTTTTACCCCAAATGTAAATCATTAAAACGGGGGAGGGGGTGTAAAATCCTAAACCACCAGATATAACAGGGTAAATGGGTAATGATGAATAACACTAATGAAACCTGCAGTTCAGTTCATGGTCTATACAATGAAAAAAAGTCTTAGTGTCACTGAGACTGAAACCATTAAATCAGAAGGTTCATCCTCTGGAAAGAACCATTGCTGAAAATTATCATCTGTTTGTTTGTATAGAATGGAATTTTAACATGAAATGACCCCTTTAGTTGTAATATTCTGTTCATTATTTCATAAAATCTAAAAATCTTTTGTATTTAGAAATGATTGTGCCCCCTTTTTAAGTTTGAGCCCCAAGTTATGTCTAGCTCCGGCCCTGGTTTCAGGAGATAAACACTCTGGGATAGATCCATCAATCAGGCACTCCACATCTCAGGAAAAGTTAGGGTTGGCTGTAGGAAGGCACCAACATTGGATTAATTCTCCCATCCTGCACATCTTGGTGGAAATAGAGAAAATCTGGTTGGTTTTCAGTGTTGGTCATACAAACCTACTGTAATGTTAACCTACATAGACCCTACATATGGCAAACAGCAAGTGCATAAACACATTAAGTGAGTTGTGCCTGTGAGTAAAACACACGTAGCGAGGAGACATTTGTGTACTGAGAAGGAAAAATGCGGTATTTGCAAACAGAGAAGCATCATTAAAATGTTCAATCCACTGTGCAGAAACATGGTGTGACCAGCGTGCATTGGATTATCTCAGCATGCTCAGCTGATCACCTCTTGCTCACTTGATTCCTTAGTTCTTGATATCAGCAATTTCACAGAAGAAAAAAGAAACATAAAGGAGTTTAACTGTCTGAAATTTTAAAAATAGCTATTAAGAACCAAAAATCCACAGTTTCATGATGAAACACCAGTTTGTGTATCAGGGCTCAGCCTTGGACATCTCTACCCCACCATAACTCCCGTGACAATATTCTCCTACTCTGCAATCCTTTTTAAGAAAATTAATTTTGAAGCGATTGATCTTATTGTGTTTTTATATGACCACAATTTTGTTTTTTTACCTCATTTTTCAGCTCTGCAATAAATGAGCTTTAAATTCTGCATAGACATTAATGATCAACACGGGGGTTATTTAAGTCCGATTTGGAATCCAACCATGACATCTGTGCATAGTTCTACAACCCACAACTCCAAGCCAAGAAAATCAACCTCTATTTCATCACATTGTCGATGTTTTGCAGCAGGGCGCCTTGCAACAGCATGATGACATCCCATGTGTAACTCCTTGATCTAATCGTTGTTTCAGTCATACTGTAAAAACCAGTTAAACCCAAAGAATTTGCATCTCCAGATGTGTGAGGCTTTTCGAAACTTGGCTGAACTCCCCAAAAGTTGTGCGATTCTCTCTTTTAAGTGTATTTTTGCAACATGCATTCCATGGATGTCAATCCGTGAAGGTCTTGTTCCTCCAACGCAGCCTCATCATTTTGAGGGAACATAGGGAGGAAATAAGGGAGGAAAGGCAAAATAGATGGCAGTTAGGTTCACGGGTTCAAGCATTTCTGTTTCCTGGAGCATGTTTGAGTATCAGATGCTTGGAAGTGTAGTTTTTTTCAGTTTCGGTTTACATTTTCTTACTCGTTGGCCTAATTTACATGATCCACAATCGCAAAGGTTTGATTTATGACACCGCTACTAATCATGACATAGGGTGTTTTTCTTGGAATCGTTCCTGGAAAATGTGCTTTTGATTATGTATCCAAGCTGAACTGAGCTGCCATCCTCCATGAATGTTTTTATACTCCAAATATCTTTGGTTGACTATTTGTTTTAGGATTATGGATAGCCTGATCTTCCTACACTCTTTAGTTGTCAGGCGTTTTCACCAATAAGGTGAAAGAAAAAGAAGGGTAAATCTCTTTTGTTCCTGTATAAAGCTGTTGATATTGGATGTCTTATTATTATAATAAACATTTCAATGTGGACTACTTTCAGGGGGAATACCACTGCTGGTTCCTGGCACAGAGCCATGGCTTGGGTCGCCTCTCCAGTTTATATGGTTCACCGCATGAGCAATGGCAAACATGTGCCGCACTTCATACGCAAAACGCTTCAGAAAACATGCAGCAAAAAAAGAAGCTTTTATTTAGATATTTTATGTACCTTATGGAGGGGGGGGGGGGGGTTGTTAAAATTATATTGTAACAACAAGCAAATCTGTCTCATAGGACCAAGAATACTTTCTGAAGTAGGTTTGGGCTCCTGGTGATAGCTTGGTCTGATAATTTCCATTTTTGAATGTTATCATTAACCCTTGTGTGGTGTTTGGGTCTGTGGGACATTTTTTAACAAGAGAAAATTGATATAATCAGTTATTTTTTTCTAACTCAAACTCAATGGCCTTGGCTCCTTTTCTCTGAAGAACATATGCCACAGCACATTTTCAAAATCGACATTCTCTGTACAACCTCTACACATTTTTATTACATACAGGGTGTTTGGGTCCAGTCAGAATATTGTTGGACCTTTGTAGCTTTATGTTTTCCTCCTCTCCTGCCACTATTTTGTTGGAGCCTTCAAGTCGCATACAATGCAACATTGTTGTTAAATTCATGCATCTGCACCATTTACACTCACATTCCCATGCATTTCACATTCTTTCTCACAGGAATCAGTCTGTCTTTTTTCCTACTCTATCCCATTTGCAAATTGATGGGGGGCACAATTAATCATTAATCCAAACTGATCAAGATAGCCCAGAAATTCTCTGCTCAGAGGGCTTTGGAATTGATTTTGAAATGGTAAATGAACTTGTACTTATATAGAACTTTTCCAGTCGTGTTGACCTCTCAAAGCACTTTATACTACATAGCGCATTCACCCAATAGGCACATTGGGAGGCAACTTGTGTTGTGCCCAAGCACTTCATCATGTAGTCAGAGGAAGCCTGGAATCAATCTCCAAACTTTCCAGTTGAAAGATGACTGCTCTTCCTCCTGAGCTACAGCCGCCCTTTAGAGAGAGAAGCTTTTGATAATGATGTTTCAGAATGTGAGGACCACATTTCTGAAAATGTCAAGTCTGACCATGACTGAAAAAGAGAATGAGACGGAGTATCTGCTAGTAGACCCCAAGAACAAGCTTGTCAGTAGTTCAATAAAGAAATGTGGATGTCAAGGAATGAGGAAATTGAATGGTTATTCTGGCATACCTTTATACCCTAAAGGTATGCCAATGTAATAAGGATCCAACCGGGGCCAACGCGGAAGGCATATTCTCATGTGCAGGACATCAAATCTTCTTTGATCTTTTCATCACATATTTTATCTAGAATATATTTCTGAATTTCACTAATTTAGAGGGAAGGTGTGTCTATTGACAGGAATAGAAAGAGATGAATCAAACATATGTAACACACATTTAATGAATGTAATCTAAAAAAATGTACAAGGTAAATATTAACCACACAAGTTTATTATATTGCTTGTAATGAAGATAAAACATTTACTGAGTAGTGCTACACAAATTGTTTGATTGTAATATTTCAAAACGGCAAGGATGCATGCAGACCCATGAACATTGGCTGAGTAATGAAACACAAGGGTTAAAGGAAATCATGCCATCATCCGTCCACCTGTTTATTACAGAAATTAAAAATCATTCAGTCATTTAATGCCTATAAATATGGAAATTCTACATGACAAAACATATTGTCTTAAGTCAAGAACTGCAGGATGTGCATTTTTTGTATTTTCTGTGTACAGTTTTTTACTTATCAAAGTTTTCATTTAAATAAAGCTATATATTCATAAAATATAGAAATCCTGATGTGATCAAAGGGTTAAAGTATCTAAAGGATAATAAAAGTTAGTGGAATACAAATGAGGAAGCATTAGCCTGTGTTATCTCCAAAAGGAAGGAAATTTGTTTTTGGTTAATTGCATCTCCCATTTAATAATACTAGTTGTTGTATTATTCATCAGGGGAATGCCTAATTACTTTTTTTTACAAGGTATTACTTGAGTGTTTGTGAAGAACCCAATTGAGCACTTTAATAATCACAAGTTTAAACGTTCAACTGCGTTAAGATGTGAACTAATGGCAGCCCATTCCAGCAGCTTGACTCCCAAACTCTGGAGGTACTCTGTGATGACCCTGGCTCTGTGGGGGAGAGCATTGCCAACAAGAGTGGTACCAACAGGAGAGTAGGGCAGAGGATTTGGAACATTTTTGGGGGGCCACCACCCACACATTTAGTTGTTTCTCATTCCACCAACACTATGGATTTTACAACTTTGCTGTTTAGGTAGTGAGGCTAAACTTTGAAACCTCATTGCCGAGTTGTGTTTGGCTTTTTAGAGGCACGATTTCATGATTTTGCTCAGATCAACGCAAAATGTGCTTTTTTTTTGTAAAATCATGTAAACGTACTGAATATTTTCTTGCAAAAAAGCATAAATTAATCCAAAAGACATTTTTGATTGTGACATAATACTATTATATTTTTACTTGAGTTTGCCTTAAATTATGATTTTGTATAGCGAATAAAAGGTCTGACTTTTTTACTAATGTAAATATCTGACGAGTCTTAAGGGTTGAGGCATTGTGCATGGAACATTTGCACATAATTTCACCATCTACTGTTTAGACAAATGCATCTGGACCAATGTCTGACTACGCAACATTTTAATACAAAGCTATAGCTCCAAGGTAATGAAGAAGAACATGTAAACGGACATCTAGAAAGCAGCAACCCACTGTTTAGACCATTTCAAAGTGTGCTTCTGCTTCTTCTCTGAGCATGGAGCACCTTGACGTAAGTTCAGCAATGGTACATAAACATAAATCTGCATGAAAGCAAAGGGGGAATTTTAAGAATGGTAACAGACGCATGCAAGCAACCGTAATTTAAAATGTTGTTGTTTTGCAGGAGATCAAGGGATGAAATATAATGACACATTGATAAACACTGAAACTATGTGCAGTGATTCCAGATGGTTTTTAAACGTAAAACATCTGAAAAGCCTACTTTCATGTTTCAAATATTCAAAATTTGAAGCAGGAATCTTTCCAAGTTGTCATGGATGTTTCATTTAGCAGAGAATATACGTTTAAATTCAACCATTTATTCATGTTAAAGCACTTTTTTTAAAGGTAATAACCCATTTTTCAACCTTTCCAGTAAATATTGTCCTACTTTATTAGATCACACAACTCTCCCCCTAGTGTACTGTGTCACCGGCTCATTGGTGTAACGTTTTTAAAGTGTCCGCATGCACACACCAACTAACATTCACCTGAAAAAAAAACAAAATATTCCTTTAAATACTCTGTTATCAAGCCTTAAGGAATGGTTTTCGGAATGGCTGAGATCTCTTTTTGGAATGATATTCATCGCTTCATCTCTCCGCTAAAAGCATTAGGGTAAGTGGGTCTAAAAATAGGAGTACAATGTCAACATTCTGGCACTCCATAAACAACCGGGGTAAAATCTGTTTCCCTGCTGAGCTAGCATGTGCAGATCTGACCAAAGTTGTACAGACGTCGGAAGCATTGTGCAGGTTCAATTTATCCTTCAGAGACTTTTTCGTTTATAAATGAAAGCATGTCAACGTACTAGTAAAGTAAAAATAAAAAAACCCCTTGTTTCTATTTCCTTCTATTCTGTGAGAGCAAGCGTTGATACAATGTCCAGACTCGGAGCCCAATCCCTTCATAAAAGACAAATCCAGTCCCTTACCCCTCTACTGAAACAACACTGAAACTTTTTGATGATTTCCCAAATCACGGGTCTTCCAGTAGACCCATGAAAAAGAAATATAAAGAGTAGCCATTAAACAGTGATGGCAGTAAAACTGTCACATTGCTGTTTGTCTAAACCACACAGCTCTTTGTCTCTGCTTTCTATTATTTTCCTTTCTACCTCTCTACTTATTTCTCCATCCTTAAAAAGGCATAACAGGATATCAGTTTGAGCTGGTTGCCCCACACGCACATGCATAAACACGTGCAAAACATTTACAATAGGATTTCAATAAATGTTTGGATAATAAAGCAATCACTTGCACCCACATAGAAGATCTATCTTTTCTGCTGTTTTCTAGTTAGTCAATTGTTCATCTAAAAAAGTTGCTTGTGTTAAAATGTGTTAATCTCAGATATAAATATTCTAAATTAAAAGATAAAATGCAATTTTTTAATTTAATAAGTTGTTTTAATGTGCAAAACTTTACATTATGAACAAGATAAATGGGAAACTAATGAAATGAGAATTTATTGATGTTCTAGGAAAGAGGTTGTTAGAGCTAGCCAAGGCTAGAAATGTTGCCGCTAGCTTTGCTACCGTTAATTCAGCTTTTAATTGTTCTTCGTTTGGTTTTGACTTGGTCTACATCACAATAGGAAAAAACGGAAATTGCAATTTATTTTTTCTAGCTCTGCAATTTATTTCGATATAAAAAAATACAGAAATTGCTAATCATGAAGGATGAACCCTCAGCCTATTGTGCTCAATATTGCATTCTTATAGCAAAATGACTATATCTGCAACCACAAGGCATGCTTGAATACTTTTGATGTCATATTAAAGTGAACATATGAGAGTTGGCATTATATATATATATATATATATATATATATATATACACACGGCAGAAGTTGCACTTGTGCCATCTTGCTGACAAATCTGTTTTTTTTTTTACTTGCTTTTATAGAGCTAGGTTTTGAGTAACTGATTTGTGTATGACTGCACACGTTTGAAACTAAATGGGCTCCCCTTCTACGTCTGCAGATTGTAGATGGACAGATGGAAAAATGAACATATTATAATTTAAATATTTCATTGACCTCCTACACTGCAGGACCTGCAATGTGACTATTGCACACAGATAAATTGCGATAATGATAGTCCAACGATGTATTGCGCCGCTCTAGTTTTGGCACTTTTAACTACTGTGTTAACTCTGAAACAAAATATAACCTAAGTTTTATAAAATCATAATAATTAACAGATCTTTCAGAAACTGAGCTATTGATTAAGAAAATGTCCCCTTTTGTTGTTAAATGTCTTAATTTGAAAAAATAAACAAGTTGAAAGCAGTCGAGCTGATGTGCGAACAGTAAAAGTAACGAAGAAAAAGGTTCTGCAATGTATTTAATGACTGCATTGACTATGTTCTGCTACTTTTTACATCTTTTTAGAACGTACGTCACGTACGTCCAGCCATGTTTGCTTGAAGCGTGAAACCGACATCAGAAGTTAAAGATTAACTTTGAATTTTGCATTGCCCCCTAGTGGATGGGATGTCGATGGTAAGGAGAAGGACGAGCATGTGGGTAGTGATGTTTGGAACAAATGCACACAATTATGTACTTAAGGGAAGCATAAATGAGCCATAATATTTAGGATATAAACAAAACATTAAACACATGGTAACAAGAGAGAAGGCAAGTGTTTTAGTTCATTGGAAAAAACTAAAGCGCAGTACCATATATGAGTTGCATGACCCTGAAAACACACACGCTGTATCTTGTCCTCATAACTTTCCGTCATTTTTACTGCTGTTGATGCTCAGACCTTAAATCCAGTCAGGTTTCTAAACCAGGTTGGGTGCTTACTAGCATACTGCAGTTTTAGTACACAAACACCATATGTCAGCAAAAACAGCACCCCCCACCCCATGTTTCCCCTGTTTTAGTGGTACCAACACCCTCAGAACCTTGCTGTCAATACATTAAAGTGATGTTCAATTAATATATTAAATAATCTGTTTATTTGTTCAACTCCCGGTTAGATCACACTGCGCATCCCAAATACCTTTTTTTTTTCAGATACCATGTATTTGAGGAAACGCTGTAACGGGTTGTATGGTGGTTTATCCATAAGGATAAAAACAATGTTTGCATGTTTACAACTTTATCTGATGGCTCCTGTTACAGCGGAATAAGAAGAGGCTCTTTTTCTGACACAAAATGAGTAAAAGATGGAGAAAAGTGCTGCATGAAGAAATACATAGTTTTTTTTTTATTTGCAAATTCCTTGTCTGAGCTAATCTTTGTTTATTCCTAATTTCTGGGTTTTACTTCACACCCGACTGTGTGAGACATGCTCCAGCACTCCAACTACACATCTTGGCTCTGTTTTTTTACGAACGCTCTGAGGTGCAATAACTTCATGGTCCAGATTGTGCTAATGACTCCACGCTGATGGCCTCATGCTAGACTCAGCAGGCCTTTATCGGGGGTGGGGGGGGGGGGGACTGCACGGAAAATAGTCTAAGCTGTGGGAAACTCTGCTTAGAGAGCTTGTCGAGATCTCAGAGTGGAAGAAAAGAAAACATGGTTGTGTGTAAAGAAAGAGCGGCACCGCTGCAAGAAACGGAGAATGAAGCCGGAGCTGTTCTTTCTAATGAGAAATGATGGGAGAGCTGTTCAAGGGCTGTGTGGTTTTGACCCTTTGACCGCTCCCAGTCGTGAGAACTGACTCCACAGCCATGTGTCCTTAAGACCCTCGGATCAGCACACACTGGCTGTTGCACGTACACCCACCCACCCTCACACTTGCCACAAGAATAACAAAACAAAACCAGGGACGGAGACTAATTTCTCCAAAGAAGCTGGAAAATGATCATACCTTTCCACCAGTGTACGTGGACTCATGCCAAGTATGCAACCTATGATGCACCCCCCCTCATCCTTGCCCATTTAAAATAAGTGTCCCATGTATGCTTCGGTTGGGATTTCATACCTGCCTGCTTCACACTTGGTTTATATGAAGGCAAAAGTCCAATAAAGCCAGTGGTGCAGCATAGGGGGGGGCACTCTGCACTTCATTACACCTATTGTTGGAATTATTTAATCCTTAAAAGCTCTGCAATTTCTTTTTGTTTCCCACAACTGAGGGTTTAACCAGAATAAAATCCCAAATGGGGGAAGTTAAAGGCTGCTTCCACTTCATGCCCATTTAATTAAAAATGTTGTCTTGAGGCAGAAAGTTAATGTGGAACTTATTAAAGACAACCATCAAAATTTTTGGACCAAAAGGGATACACTGTATCAGATAATGTGGTTGAATTGTAATGAAAAGGTACCTCTGATTTCCAAACCACGTAAGCGTGAGGGCAAGTTGGCTGCGCTTTCTTCTGGAGCCACCTCCGCGGAGAGAAGAGCGTGCCGGTGCTTCCTGACGCTGCTCCCCTCACCATAAACGGTAAATCCCCGGCGGTATTCCTTTTTGCACGTTTCACTATATCATAGTCAAAGTGGAAGTTGGAGGATGGAGACACATCCAAGGGGATGGAAGGAGTGGAGACAGAAGGCGCAATGGGTTCCTTAAGTGTCGGGATCTTATTGCGTAAAACCGGTTTTACAGCAAAGCGCTCCGGAGACGCACCTGCGTCCCCCGCTGCTGCTAAAAACGGTGCACCACTCACTCCATCGGTCCCGGTGCCGCAGTGTCTGATAATGGCAGGGTCCAGACTGCGGGTTTGGCGCAACCGCCGCTTGGCGATGGCTTTAGAGGCAGGAGATGAGCAGGAGAAAACGCTGTTGAGAAGTCCTTGCGCGGCTGACATGTCTCCTTTAGTTTTGGATCTCACATCAGTACCAGTCGAGACTATCCAAATCTCCCCCAACAAATAAGAACACTTGAGTTTAAGGATGCGCCATTAAAAAGGAAACGAATCCTAGAAGTATTAGTTGGAGAAACGCTGCGTAAAGAGGACGCGGATCAAGTCATCATAGTCCTCTCTGCGCGTCTGCATGTTAAGTCTAATACTGGTGTGGAGAGGGGAAAGTTGTGAAGGAGTGAGCGCGTTCGTGTGCGCGTACTCGTGCTTTAAAGGGGTGGGGGTTCAGCACTTTTTTCTCAATTTCAACTCATTTCAGAAACATTTGTATTTGTTTCCGTATCTAATGCGACGCTGGTATTGAGCATGACTGTACTTGTTGAGGATTTTTTAAACCTAATGTTCAGCTCCAATGTGGAAAATCTTGACTAACTGAGTTGATGTGTAGTCACCAAACACACACACCAGTTCTGAAAACTAATCTAAAGCCAGCATATAACTAAATTAGCACTGCTACGCAGCTTCATGCGGACATCAGGTCAAGAGCCTTTCATAGTACTGAAACAGGAACTGATTCTTATCCTGAGATGTGCAACCATTTGTAAATATTTTCAAGGATGATTAATAAGGTAAACACTTTAAAACTGACTGGGGACACTTGTGATCCATGCTTGTAAGGAAATGTTTCTTTATTACTCCTCCAGTGAGCTTTAAGTCTCACTGAGGTGGCACGCAGGTTGAAATAAATGTCTTACAAAATTACAAACTGTATAGGAGAAGTGCAGATTTGATCACTCATGAGTCATGTTTTTTTTAACCTTATCTTCCTCTAAGGGGGTTTAAACCAACATAAAACCTTTGTTGCTTCATTTTTTCACACAAAAATGTATGTATGTAACTTTATTTTGTGTCCTTTTCTCTGTTATTTCTCTCCATATTGAATACATTTCCTCCTCAAAATACTTTGGATTTCTGCGCCTAATAACACTTTTATTAACCAAGGACATAGATGTAATAATCAGACTGGCAGTAGGTCATGCACAGAGACAGGAATGCTTTAGCGAAGGATGAAAATAGTAATATTAATCCTCCTCTGCCATTAATCCACCTGTCTGTCTGCGACCTGCCTATCAGTGCTCCCCGCTGGGCGCTATTTTTAGCCAAACAATAAGTGAGCTGTAGGATTAATACCTCTTACTTTTCTTTATACACCTGTCTGCAGGTGTATAAAGAGATTAATTTACCCGGATGCTCTCGCTGTCGAGGAGTCCACCAGTTTGTGTAGGAGAGATTAGTGGCAGTGAGATGCATGAGTGGCCCTGCGTGCAAAAGTATGGGGAAAAATGAAAAGAGACAGCAGGAGTCCGGAGAGGTCGGCTGATAAAGCAGTTTATGAAGCCGCGCTGCATGACACACTCACAGACAAACAACACAGCATGACACGACACTGATAACAACCGAGATAGATTTAACCCCTTCTAAAAACAGTCTGAGAGGAGAAGGGAGGAATACAGAAGCCACTTTACACTTGAGGAATTATTGCCCTTTAGCTATGCCCATGCTTCTTTGTAATCTGGGGGAAAAGTAAAAAAAACAACAGCGGTTTATGCAACCTTGAAGATATAACACCTAAATAGTCCTGTTTTTAAAGAATGATTAGGAAAATGTTTAATGCAAAAGTCATTTGATATGACTGTCAAAGCATGTAAGATCCATTCAGGGTCAAATGGAAGGAGAGTAAATCAACTGAGATACACTTTAGCAAGTCATGTTCAGGGTTATATACACACGGTCCATATTTGGTGTACAATAGCAGAGCAGTGCCTTAAACCTTTTTAAGCAAAATGAGGCGAGATTCAGCTTCAGCTGGAGAGATGGGGTTTCCTGCTGGGGATCCGTGTGCATGTCATTGTTCAAGCCTGTCGGATAGATGCAGGCCCAAATAAAAAGGTTGCAAAGGCAACAAGAAAAGAAATAAAAATCACTTGAAGGCCCACATCTGGACCGGTAAATAACACACAAGTGACTTTTTTTTTTTTTTTTTTTTTACAGACAAAAATAGACTATCAAGTTTTTTTAACAGTGAAAACAATGTTATTCCTGCACACAAATCGGATCCCTTTAAGAGATTAAATTCTGAGATAATAGGAATATGTCTAAAAATGCACACAATAATTTACATCCATACAGTTTTTTATAATCCCTCAGCAGTATGTCAGGCTTCTTATAATCCTGCTGTGACTAAATGCATCCTTATGCTGCTCGATAGTCACCATATTGTTCCAATAGAGGAAGATTAGATAGTTGAGACATGGTGAACTTTGTTTCACTATACTTTGCATGTAAGAAAAGGGACTTTCCAGTAATTGTGAATACAAAAGCTGACAT
Organism: Pseudomugil tenellus; assembly: GCA_037177515.1. Classification (NCBI taxonomy): domain Eukaryota; kingdom Metazoa; phylum Chordata; class Actinopteri; order Atheriniformes; family Pseudomugilidae; genus Pseudomugil; species Pseudomugil tenellus. The sequence continues at coordinate 11,442,204 of JBAMHX010000027.1, read as the reverse complement.
GTTTTTAGCCTCTGGGCTACAGTATTCCTGATCCTCTGGTTATTCAATTTGCAGACTAGACTAGAAAAATAACATTTATAGTTGGAACTGTTTGCATTTACTTGTCGTTGTATTAGAGGTCCAGAGATAAACACAGATGACTTTCCTTTAGGGGAGAAGGTATTAAAACAGTTATTGGAAGCAAAAAATAAAAAATAAAGTACATAAATTGGTAATGTGATCTATAAGGGCATACTGTGTTAAATTTTTGGGGTTGATTGAAAACGAATTTAACGAAAGAAGCCACATAATAAAGGGAGTTAAGCCTTAAACAGCGTGTTGACTCCCTATGATTATCCTGGCATCTGTTGGTCGGTTTCGGAAATTGCACTTTTATTACGGTATCCGTGAAAGGTCATTTCCACTTGCCTAATTGTGCTTTGCATGTTGCCTTCAAGTTTATGCGACGTGTTTGGATAAGCTTAGAAACAGAGTACTTCAAATTTGTGTGCGGTTTCTATTTAATAGTTTGGTTTCATCATCACCCAATCTATTAATTATTTAACCATAATGTACTGTCAATTGACCACAACTAGCGCTCTCTAAAACAGGAAGGTGATTGACCGCATTCCAATTTAGAATGAAAGCTAGAAAATTCGAGCAGTACGTGAAAGCACCAGTAGAAAGCGTTGCCGTCTCCCATTCCTGCAACAGCGCCATCTTTTCGTCGTAGGCCTATGTTTTAGTGGGAGGCACCCTCGCGGGAAAGGAAAGGGTTAAGGAGTTTTTAAGGTTCAGATCGATGCTTCCTCTCCCACGGGTCGTCATGAACAAATGAATTCGCGGGGAATTAAATATCAGTTTCACAAAGGAGAACGAGTTCTGTGCTTTGAACCCGACCCTACTAAGGCTAAAGTGTTGTATGACGCTAAGGTGCGTATTGAGCAAGCAAATGTAACTCTTCGCTGTTTTGACTTTTGTAAAGGACTCATTTGTTCTAATAAAAATGAGGTTGTTCCCATCCTATCTGGTATCCTGGAAGGCCATTTTGGCGTCAGAGAAACGTTTTCCAGAAACGTCCCGCTAGCTTATTTTCAAGCTCGCTGCATTGTTTTCCGGGTACGTTCGATTACATGGTTAAATAGCTGAAGAACGTCATTCTTAAAAAGTTAACGCTACTCTGATATTTGAAGAATTACTTATTGTCTGAATTCAAAGAAACATTCCCGGCAAATTTAAAGACAGTGCATGGAATAATGCATTGAAATATACCGTTAAAGAAAGAGCCAGATACATTGTTTGAGTACTTAAACAATTAAGACGCGGACTGAATTTGACGTAATCGCACATGCCGTTAAACTAAACAAACCAACCCTAAAATGATCACCGCCAACGTGAACAGCGTCATCTGTTACTGCTGATGCACAACCGATGCACAACCTTTGTTTGCTAGCTGTGGAGACACTTTATATTTTTCTTGAACTAAATGATTAAATCCTGTTTTCGAAAAGGAGGTTTTTAGCGCACAGGTTCTACTGGGTGTCTAGCTAGCAAGCTAACGCTGTAAGAAAGATGCGTAGAGGAAATTTGCGTAATAAAAGCGTTGTTTTAGCTAAGCCGAGCTAGCTAACTGTCCGAAAAGTGCATGTCTTTTTGGTTGCAGCATGTTGGAACTGATGTTAAAAAGGTTTATGTACTTTTGTGTGTGTCAAACAACCATATTTTATGTATTTTCCCCAATGAGTAGTAGTCTATTAGCATTTAAGCGATGCTTGCCAATCACTCTTTAGCTTTAACTTGTCAGTTTATCAATATATCTCACATTCTGCACCTGAAAAAAAAGAACTTACCTTTTTTTAATGCAAACTTGTTTGCAGTAAAATTAGTTTGTGAATAGATTGACATTTAGCATTTGTATTTTTAACATTAATTGTACCATAACTGTCAAGTTATGTAATTATGTTGTTATATAATCATACTTATTGAAGCTGTTCTTTTTGCAACATGTTAAGTTTGTTTCAATGAAACTGCATTAAAAACTGTTGCCGTGTTTGTATTTCCAGTCTCAGCCACTGATGGTACTCCCTGTTGTGTTCACATTGCAGGTCCTCGATGTCTTGATAGGTACAGATGAACATGGAAGACGAATCCCAAAGTACCTGATTCACTTCAATGGTTGGAGCAGAAGGTATCATTTGCATTGGTTTATTGTTAATCAAAGCAAACCTTATCACCACTGTTTCAAAGGAAATGTTCTGATATTCATGCAGAATACACCTATTAATGTTATTTTCAAGTCATTTTGACATTTTATGGATCAAAAGACGGATTATTGGCTCTGTTTGTTTTGTCAGATGCCAGAAAAGCTTTGTATTCCAGCTTATTTAGTCTAAAGTTCTTTGAAATATTCTTTTTTTGCTGGTTTTATTTCATTTTAAGTATCAGTCATAATGTCTACAGACTCTTGAGTTGCATCTTTGTGGTCCCTGGTATGACGTGCAAGCTTTGAGTGTTTTTGTTTTTGCGCAGCTGGGATCGCTGGGCTGCAGAGGATCATGTCCTAAGGGACACCGAAGAAAACCGTAAACTGCAACGTAAACTGGCTCGCAAAGCTCTTGGGCGCATGTAAGTTTGCACTGCACTTGTTAAGTTGAATTAAAACGCTGTACGGGGTTGTACGCATCATTTTCTGATGCGCCAGGCCTTCTAACCGCGCAGCTGACAGAAAGTTTCCTTTCTTTGCAACAGGAAGAGAAAAGGATGGACGAAGAGGCGACGTCGTCACTCTGGTACTAAATCCTCTCTGAAGACTCTCCCTAAGGAGGACGACAGCGATGATGCGTGTGAGACATCTCTCGTATCGTCCCTTCACCTCCCGCTCCTCTCCTACGGTCAAACTGAGCTGCGCGTTTTCTTTCTTCAGGCTTGATTTCCACTTCAGAGAGCAGCGACGGGGACAACTCTGACCCTGACTCTTCAAATAGTGGGGACAGCACCTTCTCTGAGGACATCAACAAGATGGTGGAATAGATTTTATTTGCACTGTAGCCGCGACGTTGGCGTCACTTGTAAGTTAAAGCTTCGTCCTTTTACTTTGTGTGCCAGAGGGTTGAGCCAGACGTTAATGTGAAGAGGGAATGTGAAGAGAAGATTGTTCACGTTGACATCAACATCCCCGATGTTCTGAAGAAGAAACTGGAAGATGACTGCTTCTACATCAACAAGAGGAAAAAGGTACAATGTGAGCTCGACTTGGAGGTTATGCCGCAATTAGATCGAGTAGAATTGGCGAAACAATTTCTTTTCTTTTCATTTCTTCCTTCCATCCCCCCCAGCTTGTCATGGTTCCCTGTCAGACAAACGTGGTGCACATCCTGGAGTCGTACGTCAAGCACTTTGCTATCAACAAAGCTTTTATGGCCAATGAGAGGTACAGGCGCCAGCAGAGCAGCACGCAGAACAGCAGTCCACAGCCAGTTCCTCCAGAGAAGAGGTTCGTGTTCATAATGATGATGTGCTGAGTTTGCACGACACAAAGGTGGTTATTTTTAATCATTCATCAATTTACTCTTCATCAGTCAATCATCAGTTATGCTATGCGATTGTTTGTCCCCCTAAACTCGCAGTCAGTAAAATCCGAATTACAATATAACTTTAAATGTGTTTTATAGCATTTAGCCACACCTGACTCAAATCGGTGGCTAATTAGCATATGCAGACTAAACCCGTCGCTAACAAATTTAGCTGAGCAATTAATTGCCTCAGAAATCATTGTGATAAATGATAATATTGCGCTAAGCGCTTAATTTAGTCATTTTTAGACAATTTTCAACTAACGTAATAATAAAGCTGTAATAATGCAAAATACATTCTTTTAAGAATAAACCTTAATTTCTAGAACATTTAGCTTGATGTGCAGACTCGTTTCTGGTCTACAAGGGTTTCAGCAGTCTGGGTATCTGGAACATATCTGGTCTTTAAACACTTGTTCAGGGTCCATTCAGCAGCTACATGGTGTCATGTTTTTACTTGACCACAGAGTAAAACTGTCTCTCATCTCCTTCAGTACGTCGTGTTGCAGGCAACGTTGTAGACAAAGGCATCGCTGCCTCTGAATTGCCCTCACGCACTATGTCGCAACGCAGTGAAACCTTTTGTAATCCACTAAATCCGGGTAAAGAAAGAGAGAAAGTGAAACTCAATTTACTGCGACCAGAAAACTTATTGCGCTCATTTTTTTTCTCATCATGCTAATTAAGTCTGATTTGAGTCAGGTGTGTTGCAGCAGGGAAACTCCCAACACTGACCGGACAGGAGTTGCCGACGTCTTAGCTAGGGGGCTGCACGCGCTAATCTCGGAGCTCATGCCTCAAACGGGTCAAGACTAATCGCTGGAAACTGTAGAAGAGGAGCGTTCTGAATTTAGTCTTCCATCTTCTCTTTAACTTCTTTGCATGAACAACCTTAATTGTGTTTTTTAGCGAAGAGCTCTGTAAGGAAATGGTCGACGGCCTGAGGATTACTTTTGACTTCACCTTACCCATGATCCTCCTCTACCCCTGCGAGCAAGCTCAGTTCAAAAAGGTCAGCTCCTCGCGGCTGTTCCTCGCCATGAACGAAGGCTCGCCGTGCTCCAGCAAGTATGTGTCCCCTGATAGATATTGTCATGTGATCAACTGCATCCAGCTGTCGTGATCATCCAGTAAACTTTTGCGTCTTTCCCAGTGCTCAACGAGAACGCAGCCCGAGCCCCCCCGGGCACAATCCTCCAACTCCTCAGTCCACAGACAGCCAGCCGGCACTGAGCGACACATCTGCCACCACGCCCACAGCTGCAGCCCCAACTCCAAAGCGCCGGCGCCACCCGGATATGGACTGTATCTCATACCAGTCCCAGTCGCTCAGACGCTCCACCAGGAACACGTCAGGAGGGGACCGTCCAGCGGAAGGAAGTAGCGGAGGTAATCAGGCTCCCATTGATGCGACGCCACTTTTAAAACTTTCACATTGATCAGTTGAAAACGCTGAGTTACAGCTACAATTCTAACACTAATAAGAACCATTTTTTCCTAGAAATTATCTCCATGATCTTTTCTTTTCTCGTATGTCCAAACATGTCCCTATAACAGGAGGAGGAAGCGCTACGGCTTCACCGCAACTCAAACGGCGATCACTCGACGCCTCGTCACAACCCAAGTTCTTACTCAACCTGGACAGAAGTAAGCTAACACTGTTTACCCAACGACCCTCAGGTCCCGTCTGTGTGCCTTTTCAGAAATACTTTATACATGTTCCAGATGGAGACATGCTGTTCATGCATGTATTGGCCACTTGTGCCCACTAGATGGTGCTGTCGTCCCTCTTTACTCCCATGTTGTTGCATAAAGTGCTGAAGAACCAATAAACAGTGCAGTTGGAGTGTCGACATAAAAATAATTCATTTTGTCTTCTTTTGTCCTCGCTTTGCATAGAAACACCCGTCCACAGCGGCTCGTCTTCCCCGTTGCCCTTGACACCAAGCAAAGAGCGAAGTGGACCTTTCTATGGCTTGGAGAGCCGCAGAAACAATGAGCTTAATGAGGTGATCCTGCTGCAACTTTGGATGTTATGGGGACTTATTGAAGGACAGCAGCGTAGTTAAGCTAAAAGGGTTGGTGTTCCTGTCTGTTATCACCAGGTTCTGAGCTGGAAGCTGACTCCTGATAACTACCCTCTAAATGACCAGCCTCCTCCGCCATCCTACCTGTACGGGTCGCAGCACCTCCTGCGGCTTTTTGGTTAGTGTTGTTTGTTTTTTTTCCATTCCCGTCTGTGCCAGCTGTCTCCTCGTCTCTGTCTCACACAATCATTTTTCTTTTTCAGTGAAACTTCCTGAGATCCTGGGAAAAATGCAAATCCCGGAGAGGAACCTTCGAGCTCTGATCAAACACCTGGAACTCTTTTTGAGGTACTTTTTAAAGTGGGTGTTGTTCTGTGTCGGGCTTGCAGGACAGTAAATACAAGATGGTAAACGTCAGCATGGACCACTACGCTTTAAAACTCCTCTAGGACACCGGCTCCGATCACCTATACTTAATCAATAGCTTATCCATAAGTTGATAAAAGGAATTATTACAGGTATTTCTATCCCATCAAGGAAACTTACAATTCAGCCACAAAATGTTTCTTAGATTCCATATTGTTCAAGATAATTGATGACAGCATTACATTTAAATTTTTTTGGTTAATTAAAAAAACCCTTATTTTTTTTATATAT
>JBAMHX010000027.1:11399874-11421763 GCA_037177515.1 Pseudomugil tenellus | reverse complement strand
TTGTACAATTTTATCTTAATCAAATATACTGTAAGAATGTTAGAATGTAAGAAAAGGGAGTTCAAGTTACTAAATTTTTCATCTATTTATAATTTGTTTAATGGAAAGCGTATTTTATTTTTTCTAACTTCTTGTTTTCTTTTTGTTTTTTCAGAGTAAAAACATGCTGGACTTGTGATATTAAATAGTTAAATTCACTTGTCAGAGGAATGATATACTGAGCTGTGAAAGGTGACTCTAGAGGATATGGACCATGCAGTCATAAATTTGCAGTGCAGTTAGGCAGCAGTTTTTACACGTCAGCGTGTGAAAAGTTCCAGGTTTGAAAAGGTTGTTTGTATCCGTCTTTCGCATTAATGAAAAGGTGCTTGCAGATATATTTTTGTCTATTTAGACGTGAACTCTTGGCAGTCCAGATGCTTCTTGCACCTGTTCCCAATCTAAGCCTAAGTTCAGAATCTTAAAGGTATCCTGTCTGGAGTGGAAGATTGCAGTGTTTTTTGCAGCATCTCGGGAAGTTTTCATCATGTCACTTTATAACAGCATCTTTTCTTTTCAGACATTTGTTCACTTCCTTTTACTGCAGGGTTAACCCACCACTCCAGAATGAGCTAATTAAACTTTAAGAGGAAGTAAGACCATTGAAAGATCAATTTTTCCTAGTCAATACATCCACATGATTATAGCTGTAATAATTAAGAAAAAAATAGTGTAAACGAGTCATTTTGACTCTTTAGAGCAGGGATGTCATGCACCACTCTTGAAGGGCCACAGTACTACAGGTTTCTATTGATACTGGTGCTGACACACCTGACTTAAAGTAATAAATTATTGTCCTCAACTTGTTTGACTGTTGGATCCATTTAATTTGGGTCTGGTGTGTTGATAGCTAAAGCAGGAATACATCAAACCTTCAGGCCAGCGTCCTGTGAGGACACCCGTATTTTAGAGGGAAGATTAATTTTACAATATTATTCTCCTTGGGACTGAAAATTGTCAAAAAAATGTCTATAAATCCATTTACTGCAGAGATCTGCATCAAAAAGAAATGTCTTTTATTAACTGATTGAATGAAAAAGGGTATAGAAAATAATTTCCTGATGATTTAAAGGTACATGAAAGAATTACTTGTGTCCAGAGGCAAAGATGGAGATAGAAATTACTCCAACTATCAAGCACGGTTGTAAATGGATGGTACAGATAAACATAGTGTACATGGTCGGTCTGCGAGTGGATCCAGTGGTTTCAGGTGCAGTGATGACTGCACTACGGGTAACTATTTCAACATTGTGCAAATGTGTACTGTCTTTGGTCATTGTAAGATGTTACTTATGTTACCTATAAAGCAAAGTCGGTACTGTAACATTAAAACTCACTTCACACATGGAAGTTTGTCCATTCTGAGACACTGTTGTAAAAATGGTGCAATAAATATGGCAGCTGACATGTATGTAAACTTAGAGCAAATACATATAAATTGCTGAATATAAGAGTGATTTTAGGTGATAAGACACCAATTGAAATAGTTTTTAATGATATATGAGCATTTTCAGTCACTTTTTGATTCAGTGATGTGCTGCACCTTTTAACTTTTATGCTGACTCACTCTAAAGCAGGGGTCTCCAAGTTCGGTCCTCGAGATCTACCATCCTGCAACTTTTAGATGCAACCCATATCCAACACACCTGAATCAAATTAATGGCTCATTACCAGGCCTCCGCAGAGCTGGATGTCATGCAGAAGAGGGAATTAAGCCATTTGATACAGGTGTGTTGGAAAAGGGATACATCTAAAAGTTGTAGGATGGTAGATCTCTAGGACCGAACTTGGAGACCCCTGCTCTAAAGTAACTCCTAATGTCAGTTTTTTCTGACTGAACACACAGCGACCATTAGCGCCATTCTCTGCTACTAGCTAGCAATACCCAGAAGAAACGGGGATAAAGAACTTACTAGATATTAGCAAGGACATGTCCACATAGTGATCCACTAATTCTACACCCATGCTTTGTAGACTGTCATTGAGTTTCTTCTTTGACTCGGCAATTGTGCGTGCGAGCTTTGTGCGTGCTTTGCCCTTTAGTTCTTTTTTATTCACATGTTGATACAGATGGAGTGAAGATTAATAGACGATGCTGATTTGTTAGAGTTTATGAGGTTTCTGCTTAGCCTTATCACACAATCAAATACTGTAATTATCAGCCTGCAGGGACAAACACAGTTAAGTTCTACACATATTGGATACAGTAGCGTCCAATTTAAGGGTATCATAAGAAATCTTTGTGTTGAGATTTACATTTCGGTACACAGTTAAAGCACGGATGCAAGTTTCTCTGCTTAGCTGTGTCCTGAAGTTGCATGCACCTGTTCATGCGCTGATCCAGCTGCATTGTGTGTAAACAGTGTGACACACATGTAGCGAAAGATATAGAAATATCTCTGTGCGCTGGATATACCACACACAACTTATGATCTTCCTGATAAAACTGTGTGGGGGAGGTCCAGCCAGCATTGTTCTTTGATCTGTTACCATTCAACATCGTGCATGTGTGTATCTCATGTAGCTGTGAGTAAGTGTGTGTGTATGTGAATGGAGTTTATCCCTGCTGGCCCAGATGCTCCAGCTAAATCCATCACCAGTGGTGCTGCACAGCATTGCTAAGCTGGAACATTTGGCACCAAACTAGGAATGAGAAAAAAAATGCACTAAGACATGATGCACGCACACACACACACAGACAGAAGAAAAAATTAGTTTGGGGATTTTTTTCTTTAGTGAAGGAGTTGTACACGAAGGGGTGGGAAGATCTCTCTGATGTTCTGAGACTTTCGGCGGTGGTGGGGCCGGCCTGTCCATCCCACTCAGTCCAACCGATCATTACTTTATCGTCCGACCAAAAGAATGGAGCCGTGTGACGATGATGAAGAACTGGGAATCTTAACAGCGTTCCAGTAAGTTCTGGTGTTTCTTAATGTGTGATAAGTTGTCACCTGCTCTAGTGCTTCCTGAAAGGCACTCTTTAGTCCCGGCTTTTTTTCCTGAAGCTCCATGGGACGTTTATGGAAAGGTTGAGTTGGTTGGGGGAGCTGGTTATGGGCATCTGGCTCATTTTTGATGCTGTTTAGCTGTTTGTTTAAGCTGAAGATGACTTATTTTTATCTGTTTGCATTCAATGAATTGTGTCTAGAGATTAAATGTATAGTCAATTAAATTAATGTATACCTTTATTCTTCAGGTTAAATGTCATGTTGTCGCCAATCATATCCACATTTTCTGGATTTTGCGTCTTCAAGCTTAAATGCAAAATAGTCTGTTTATTATGCGTTATTTTTTTGTTGACTTTTAGTCATAGTGGTTTATCTTACCAAGCTGATGTGTTTGTGGTCAGTGTTTGTGGCTGTGCAGCTTTCAGAGCAGCCACAGTGTAATCTAACTAACTGAATTGATGGCACGTGAGAGGCAAGTTACATAAGACAGGGGGGGTTATGTTGACAAGTGAAGGAGGAGCCCAGGACCTTGTAATTATTGAACACACTTAGAGATTACATCATGGATTGAGGGGTTTTAGCTTGCTAGCTGGCTGCTGGGAAGTGTGACTGAGTGCATGTATGTGAGTGCTCATATGTCTTTGAGGATAGTCTCATAAAATATGATTTTGTATATTTAATTTAGTACTTCACTGGATGCATAAACTGTATATAATTACAGATGTAGAAGTGCATGGGTGTGTATTATAAGATGTAAAATGCAATGCTTTACTCCACTAAACATTAGTAAGTGAAGCTCAGAGGATTTAATTGTTGTTCCTTCAACAGCCCGATTGAGTGTTTGCTGATTGTAGTTTGTAGTGATAATCCACATACAACACACATGGTTAAAACATGTAACTCACGAACCTCTCAGTTAAACAAATTTATTTCTCCCAGTGGATTTACAGTATTTCAACACATGGCAGTTATTCCAGAGACTTTCATCAGATGTCAAGAAAGGGTTGTAAATATCATACACTATAAACCAAGACAATTTACATTGATCCAAAAATTGAGTATGCAGTTACCTTTGACTATCTTTATTTGAAAGCATGGACTAAATAGGATTAGAGATAAAATGTAAGTAAGTAAAAAGTTTGCCGGGGTAATTGATCTGTACAGGTGAAATTATGGCAAAAATAAGCAATTTGAGTGGAAATGGTTAGCTAAAAGTAATATTTAAAATGAAAGAATAACTCTGATTTAAAAAAAAAGAAAATATTAATAAGAAGCTAAAATATTCAGGTTTTTGCTTTTAGATTAACAGCTAACTCGCCCAAGTTTGCCCACTATTGAAATACTACTGGTTAATGTTTAAATTATTAAAATTGCTCAGATATAGATGAATAACAATTTTGAAAAAATTGTGGGAATATATTTGATTGCTAAATTTATTTTGTGGTAAATAAAATAAGTGGTTAAACGTAGATTAAGTATGGATGAAGAATGTTTAGCTGAAAGTCATTGATCGGTATTTTCCTAGCTAAATGAGCTTACTCATGAAATGGTTAAAAGTATTTTCATCTGAAATAGTATGCCGCTGTAATTAAAAGCTGAAATAGCAATAAGATGAACAGCATAAACAGTCACAGCAAATTTGTGCTAGAAAAACTCTTTAATACATTTTTCATGTAATTGATGTATTTTACAGATAAATGACAGAAATGTATAAATGTAACGACTACAATAGCTAATTGCTATGTAGAAATGTGTTTGGTTTAATCCAAAAGGATGTTAGGACTCTTTAAATTTAGCTTTGGTTTTAAAAAAGGGAAGACTTCGCATTACAGTTTTCCCATTTTCATTTGACATAAAATTGAAAATGTTTAAAGCCAAAGTTTAATATTAGATTTAAATGTTATCTCTATCAAGCACTTTCATGATATACGCATATATATATATATATATATATATATATATATATATATAATATACACAAATGCACATGCATCTTCTCACTCAAGTAACTGGAGACTAATGAAACTAATGAATTAAAATTTGCTAAATTATACTTTTGTTTTATCAATTAAAATTTATATTAGAGTTCGCCCAACTAGTCCAACTTGTGTTTTGTGGATTTGGAGAAGGCGTTTGACTGTATAAATTACTGGAGAGGGTGTATGTCACATTACCCATAGGTTTCTGAAGAGCGGATTTGAAGCCAATAGGCGGGTCCTACTGTTGCCCTCTTGGTGACGTCACGGTGGAGCTAGCATGAAGTACGCAACTGTAATCAGTAATAGCGCTCTAACACACATCAAACAAAAGGACACGCCTCTAAATTTAAGATTAAAACAACATCGAAACCGAAGCGTTAGAAAAAAAATCCACCCCCCAGAGTTGTCATGATGTAAAATTTTGAAAAATTGGACATTTTTAACATGGGAGTCTATGGGCATTGCTCTCTATGGAGGCCAGTCATCTAGCGGTAAGGGATGAAGGGTGGAGTGCCCTCTCCGAGTCGAGAATGAGGTCCTGCCCCAAGTGGAGGAGTTCAAGTATCTCAGGGCCTAGGATAGAGTGTGAGATCAACAGACAAATCACTGCGGCATCTGCAGTAATGCGGATGCTTCTCTGGTCTGTCGTGGGAAAGAAGGAGCTGAGCCAGAAGGCAAAGCTCTCGATTTATCTGTCGATCTTTGCTCCTGTTCTCACCTGTGGTCATGAGCTATGGGTAGTGACCGAAAGAACGAGATTCCGAATCCATAGGCTGCTGCTTCCGCAACCCGACCCCGGATAAACACAAGAAAATGGTACGCTATATTAGACTTTTTTTTTATTATTTGAGATAAAAAATAATAAAAGCCAAGGAAAACATTCCTGGACAACTTAAAGTTTTGATGAGCAGTGGGGAAAACCTGACAACTGGTGCATAAGTCTGAGTTTCAAAAAACTCCACATTGCAGTCTTTTCCTCTAAGGATTGTTCACAAAATATTAGTTTGAGTAATGTAACATATTTGCTTGTTTCTTTTAAATATTTCTATTGAACGTGAATTAGAAAACAACGTCATGATTGTCAATTTTTTTTTTTTTACTTTTGTCAGTTTCAACTTGTTTCAATGAAAGCTGTTTTTTTCCTTTCTTAATGGGAGGTTATGAATACATGAATATGGTATATGTTTCTCATTCTTTTTTCTTTTTCTTTTTTTTCCCAAAGCATCTCCAATCCAAATAAGACATAAGCTTGCACTTCTGTCTTTTTCTTACCCTTCTACACATAAACCCATGCAGCTGCTCAGTAGTGAACTGTAGGTCTGAGTGAATGCCAAATCGCAGCATCATTGTTGCAGGATTACAGCGACGGGGTGATGGGTCATCGGTCAGAGAATATGTGGGCCATAAACCAGGCAAATGCAGTTGGATTAAGACTTTGCTCCACTGTGTAAGTTAGACAAACAGACGGACAGGGAGAGAGTGGGGGCGGTATGATTTTCTATCAAATCTCTTCCCTTGACGCTACTGCTTTTCCAACCGTAAATGATGCAAATATTTGATTGTTGACTCAGCAGCTACGAGAACTTTCAAGTTGAGGGATTCTGCTGTTTTATGTTTGCGTTGTATGCTTGAGAGCTTGCCACAAATCAGCATTTATGTGCTGTATTCGGAATAATAAGAAGAAATAAGTCATTTTTTTCTGTTAGGACACATTTACAATCAAGAGAGTGGCTAGTTAGTGGAGTAATTATAAAACAGTCTTTAGGGGTATGCCTCTGTATTTGGTGGGTTGGATAATTTCCACACCCTTCCAATGATACTACATGGTTTACTGGAACAAGCAAAATTCCATGTTCCAAGTGCTTCTCACTTGTGGATGGAGTTGCATTCGTCCTCTCACCAAGGGTTGTAAATCCTTTGTACTAACTTAAAGAAAGAAAGCAATGTGCTTCCTACAAATTATATCTGAACTCCTACTTAAAGTTTAAGTGCTGCTGCTTTTCTGGTAGGACACATCCCAGGAGAGGTAACTCAGACATATATGATTGTTAGAAAGCCTAAAGGCGGATAAGAAACGCTAAAGAGGTTATGGTCTACTCCAAGTGCTCGCCTTGACACTACCTCCCGGATGTGTGGAAATAAGTTTAACTTTCCTGGGAGTTCCAAGGAGAGGTGCTCTACTACCCCTGGAAAAGACTTTTAAGAGTGTTAAAAATGGTAAAAGGGTACTTTTTTTTGCTTCAGAAAAGCTGAAAAGGTTTAAGTGGTAAGCACAAGAGATATATTTTGGGTATAACTATAACTTATAACTGTTGGATCACTTAAAATCTGACTGTCCCGCTAGAAAAGCTGAAGCATGTAATCACAGATACATACCTCGGTCGGCTATCACCCTCATGACAGTCTTTTGGGATGGACGGATAAGCTGCAAGTCTGTCAAGGTTTTTAACCAGGACATAATTCATCAAAATGAGAACACTTTGTTAATTCATTTAATGCAAATATTTCTCTTGAGGTTGAAAGTTTATCCACATATCCTGAAAGTATCTTGGTTATTTTTCTTTATTACATTTGTTCTGCGATTTTAATATCACTCGGCTTGTTCATAACAAGGAAATTAGATTCAAGAGGACAAATTTTTCTTTAAGATTAGAATGCAAAATATGAATAATTTATTTTTTTTATGTTACTGAAACTGGATAGTTTCTCAAATCATATTCTTCCAGTCTCAAGAAAAGGTGGACAAGTTGTCTCCTGGGGGTGGTTAGGAGATGCATTCCCTGCATGTCCTTTCCGCGTTGGACTATGGGATGTTTGTGCTGAGATTTGTCGGGTCAAGCTGAAGTGATCTCGAGGCCAAATCGGTCACAGGCCGATTAGTTGGCTGGCAGGTGTTCAGTGTCCTAGTACTCATCCTCTTCCTCTTGCTGTCAGATAGAGATTCATGTAAATTCTTACAAGCCAGAGAGAGCAAATAGGAATGATTTACAGTGCAGTGTTGCAAATATGAGTGCCTGATCAAACAGGGCGTCAGCTGCGAGCTTGGTTGTGATTTCAGATCAACTGAAAGTGATTGGATGGATTCATATGTCAAATTTTGTGGGTTAATGTCTTTAAGCAGCTGTCACCACATGCTTGTGATGTGTAAATCTGACCTGTATAAGATTATTCTGCTCACAATAAACATCACAGTTCTGACGAAAAAAACTAACTATTGCAATTTTACCAAAAACCAAAAGTGCTGATTTGTTTTAAGCTATTGATAATGCATCAGCAAGACGTCAGATATCTATTCTGATGTGGTTTTCTGTGACCAAACAAACAATGCGTAAAGCCTCCATTGCATAAAGATGGGTTTATACGTTTGTACTGGCTATGCCAACCAGACATTGAACCACGTGTTGCACTAAGTGGGGATTTGTGGCATAAATCTGTCATCTGTTTCCAAACACAGATCTTTGATAAATATGACATGAGCTCATGTGTAAAACCACAATCCCTTAATAAATGCAGATGTGACGGTAACCCCATCAGTTAAGCAACATCTGCAATGACGTTATAATTATCCTTGCAAATTCATAGCAGCACTTTTTTAAAACCTTAATGCTACTTAGGCTTGACATTTTTAAAGTTCAGACAAGCACAAAACAGCAGCGGTTTTGCGGAAGAGGAAGTGCAGGAAAATTGCTGTTTTGAGCGTGCAGGAAGAAGCATGTGCTGCAGAAATTAGGACATAGAAATTGCTATCTTGTTTTAACAACCCACTGAGAATGTCAGATGGGGCTCTTAGTTATGCTGATATGTTCGCATCTACAAAAGCAGAAAGAATCGTGCAGGTCATCCAAACACTCACCAGCCACACACTCAGGTGTGACTGTAAATGATCCATTGTAATTGCTGGGAAATTTCTAATCTCTTTATGCACGTAAATGGGTAATTCAGCATCCTTGACATTATGTTTAAGCACTATATCCACCAGAGGGCAGAGCAATGCATTTCCCAGAAAGAGGCGAAGTATGTGATGGTTTGTGCCGCTGTTAACGCTGCAGCTTTTCCATCTTCATTGTTCCTTTTGTTGGTTGCATCGCAGCTGCTCAACACTGCCCCCGCTCTGTCTGGTGGTATTGTTCCGTTTGCCAAGTTGGGCTACACATCCGTAAGTTCTCTGAAAAAAGTCTGAAGCAGTCTTTAGCCTAGGGCAGGGGTGCCCAGCTCTAGTCCTTGAGCGCCACAATCCTGCAGGATTTTCCTGCCTCAACACACCTAAATCAAATTGATGAGTCACGTTACAGAACTCCATAGGCTGGCACCCCTGGTTTGGTTATAAATGGGTCTTAACATAAGTGCTGGAAGAATGGAATACTCATATCAACATAACTGTACTAGAGATGATGCCCAGCTAGGCATACTGACACCCAGCTGCTGATGACTTTAACAGGTTAGTGAATGATTCCAGTAAAAATGGTTCAAGACCAAACATTGTGACCCCTCAGCAACTGTAATGGAAAAATATGTTATTTATAGCCTCCACTCATGCCCAGAACACTTCCACCGTCACTCTGGCTTGCTTTGTTCTCTTTTATGGCTGGGAGCACTGCCCGGCCATGTTCAGCAAACCCTGGGATGGTTGCCCAAACTAAACTCCCCTCGGGCCCCTTTGTCGTCACATATCACCACTCCTTTACCTGGTAGCCATCTTGTTCCTCCCTACATGCTCAAACATCGCTGGCAGTGTTGCAGCTTATGAGTGTGAGTAATTAAATGTCACGCTTGGCCTGAAGCATAGCTAATGGCATTTAATCAATTAGTTCTTTCTTCATATGAGCATTCATCTTTACATTTGGATGTGTGAGCAGTAGCAGTAATATATCTGTCATAGCAGCAGTGGAAGATGTATTTACAGGACAGTGATGTTTTACTTGGAAGATGGGTGAAGGCTTGTGCAGCCAGCAGTTTGCTAATTCTGCATGCTGCGAGTTGACAAATAGCTCCATCCATTGCTTCATTCTTCTTGTACACTATACGTTTACGACAAGTTGTGTTATTGAAGAGGGATGTTTGGTGAGCCGACAGCAGGAGGTTTGGGGAAAAAAAGAGGAAGAAAAATTAAGTAGACCTGAAGCCACATGGAGTAGTCTACCTTTTTGATGCATCAGAGTGTGTGAATGTTTCCAGGTATATAAGATATGCTAGGTAGATTAAAAATTCAGCTGCTCTGGGAGGATATTGGATAAATCTGAAAGGACAAACAGTTATCATTGGCTTCTAAAAACTTTTATAGTGTATCATCTCAGAGATATTTATTAATAAAAAATAAAAAAAACCAAAGTTTTTCTCCTTTAGAGGATTGAAATAGGTGTTCCAGGGTCCAGACAGTAATACAGGTCAAAATAAAGCAAAAAGAAACTGCACTGTTTTTCATCGAGCCCGTAAGAGCTCTACTGTGATCCTGCTCTGTTTGCTGTGTTTAAGTTCACATCCTTAAGCTGTTATGCTGAAAAGATGCTAAAATATACAGACGGAAAAATGAATCCTGAGATGACAGAAGACTCTGTTTGTATATGCGTAGTCAATGAGTGCACTAAGACTGTTTGTTGCAGCTCAGCAGGAATAAAGAAGGTGGTTGTCTTGTTACTTTCAACTGTACGTTTTCAGATTTTGACCAAAAAGAGGTCAAATCTTAAAAGATTTCAGTTATATAATCAGGTATAGTGTAACACACAATTTAAATGATTAGTTCTGTTCATTTCTGGTGTTTTACAGTGAGGAACATGGCAGAATCATCGGGCAGAAATTGTGATTCAAATATTAGCTATGGCTTGTCGATTGTTAGTAAAATTTGAGTTTTAGCAAATTTTAATGTTTATTAATACTCAGACTCGCCCAAAGTTGTGACTGGTGTTGTATGTGTGCATGTTAGCCAACCTCTCCCCAGGTGGTTTATTCTTTGATGTTATTTAGAAATCACTCATACAACTATAAATATTTTCTTAATCTTTCTAAAATCTCAGATGACACCAACTGAGACCTCTTTGTTGACTTTTGTTTGGAAATGGATGAGTTTGTAGATATTTTATTCACCAACTTTTCATTTGTGAAAAACGTGGTTAAAACACCAGTGTGTGAAAGATACACACAACAGGCAGGTGGTGGACCCAAACGCAGGTGAGGAGGACAAGCAGGAGGCAGCCAGGATGTGGATTAACAAGATTTATTAACAGATAAACGCCCTCATGATACCGAAGAAACTAACTACAACAAACTAACTGAACACTGAAAACAGAAAAAGAAACAGGTGAAAACAATGACCAAAATCAAACCAGGTGAACTAATGAACAAAACATGAAGCTGAAACAGAAAGCAGTGGGCAAAACAGGAAAAACTACAAAACAAAACAGGAAACCAACGTAAACTAACCTAAAACCCTAACAGTGCCCCCCAGTGACATATACTGCCAACAATACACTTAACTCATTGACTGCTAGCTGTATTTATAGCAAAGCTTGTCATGCTGCTAGTGTTTTGTAGCAATTTGGTTAATCTTTTATACCCATTGCAGATCCAGAAAGCCGCATTGGCCAGGTGACTGCATCTGGGTCTCTTTGGGGTGCACACTTTGAGAGCATTCATAATGTCTTGGGTGTGCACTCAGTTCTCATGTAGACGAACTGTACACCCGGCCAAATTGGCTTTTCATATATTGAAACAGCAAGAATCAAATTTTGGTGTCTTCAGCAGTGGAATCAGTTATAGGTCTTTTGGTGTCTTTGGTAGTTAACAGCTGGATTCAGACAGTTGTTAAAGTATGTCTTTGTCAGCCAGTGAGTTGAGAGATGGTTTTAAGGAGACAGCAA
This sequence comes from Pseudomugil tenellus, assembly GCA_037177515.1. Lineage (NCBI taxonomy): Eukaryota > Metazoa > Chordata > Actinopteri > Atheriniformes > Pseudomugilidae > Pseudomugil > Pseudomugil tenellus. The sequence goes on along the minus strand of JBAMHX010000027.1, from coordinate 11,409,943 downwards.
GATACTTAAATATAAAAGCAAATGACAATCATTCAACATTTTTAGGAATTGCATCTGATTATAAAAGAAGGCTCAATGGAAAATCAGACGGTGTCTCTCAAAATCTTGTAGTGTGTGTTTATGAGAGACAGTGTGTATGGGGGTTTAGCTTGACAAGTTGCAAGAAAGTGCAAGATCCTTTTATTTTGCCAATCCTGGTCAAATTTGAGCTAAAAACAAAAATATAATCAACATCTTTAAATAGGTGTAGATTTGTACCAAATGTGTAGTTTTGGACCACTTTGACCAGCTAATTTGTGTCCAGTTTAGGTGCATAAAAATGGAATTTCTTACATTTTTACTGTTAAACTGAATCTTTTGAGTTGTGAGTTTAAATACATTAGATGCAAAATCTCTAAACTAACATCCTCAGCTGATCTTCAATAGCTCGATGCAATTCTTTTTCTGTCTTTCATCTCATTTTGTTATGTAACATTTTTTCCTTTGTGCCTCTATTTATCCTTTTCACTTCTCCTGTTTGTCTTCTTCTTTTCCATCAATCCATCAGCTCCCACATCACACCTTTATCTTACAACCCCCCTTCTCTGAATATCAATCACTCCCTTCATCTATTAATTCCGCTGACCTTTCTGTCTTGCTCTTCCACTCACCCTCATCATTGCTCCTTACAGACATGTCTCGTGTTCCTCCTTGTATCAGTCTAGTCGTTTCCCCCTCCCTCCAACCACCCTGCCCCTCCCAGGGGTTGTTTGCTCTAACAGATTAAGGCTGTGTCATAAGGAAAAGAGAGAAACGGGGAGATTGCTGGTTGGATTAAAAGGGTGTGCTGGAATGAAATTCTATGATCTCATTGTTTAGACGAGTCACATAAAGTTTGTATGTGTGTGTGCATGTGAACGGTGGCGTCGGCTTTATCCTCTGTAATGGAACAGAACAGACCGCGACCCTGCAATGTTGCATTCTGGGAAAAAAAATGCATGTATTTGATTGGTTTTCCCTTTAAATGTATTTGTCATTAAGATGAATACTTTTAAAAGCCTCCTGGATTAACAGAAATTAGTCATTTTCTTGAGAAATGTTACTTGGGTATTATATATTACTGTAGTAATATTTACTAATAGTAACGAATATAACTTTTCTATACATTGAGAAAGTAAAACAGCACGCATATTAAAGATAATAAGAGATTAATTTAAGCTAATCAGCTTTTTGTCCCTTTCAAAAACATGTCACAAATTGTTGTAATTGTTCATGACCACTTTTTTCTGCGTTTTTTTCAAATGTTCTGCGCAAGAAAAAGGAATTAACTTCATGTATGAGTAAATTTAGTATAAGTAAAGTGTAAAAAAGTTTCAATTGAGAAGACACGACAGCTATCACAGTAAAATGTGCTTTATTGATATGTCGAGTTTAAGCTTCGCTATCTCAGTACTCAACAAAAATATAAATGTAACTTTTTTTCTCCCCAACTACTTTTTAGGTTCAACAGATAGTCCTATTTAAACTGGAACATTATTAATTAATTTAATACACCTCATGTTGCATGTATACTTTTGTTGTGTCCATATTCAAGTGACTTTTGCCAAACTATTGTATTTTTGCTTTTCTTTTGCTGATGACTGTTGGCATTATTTTTCAGGTTAAAGTTCTAACTGCAAAGTTATCCTAAAATGTAATCACTTGCTCTTGTTCCATTTTGGAGAATCCCTGAAATGTAATCAAAATCCGTGCATAACTTCTTAAGTTTCATTGCTGACAGACAGACAGAACAAACCAACCCCACATAAACTCCATCTTGATGAAGGTAATCAAGGCTAATTTCTTCATGTCTTCCAATCAAAGCCAATATATTATACCTGCTCTTCATATACACACCTCATCAAGAGCCAGTACTTAATGCACCGTGGATGAGTGTCTCCAGAAATTTTGGCCATTTAAGGTAACTCAACCTGGCAACACATCAGATGGGCAGCTTGTAAAAAGTCTGCAAAGCTGCATCTTTTTGTCTATTATGTTTTTCTACAAAATAGTTTATGCATAATGTTAATCAATTACTTCCTAAAGTTTATCCTCGTTCTTGACCTTAAAAATGTCTCAACTTTCACAGAGTTATACAGACATCTGATTTGCCTGTCCAGAGGTAAACACAGCAAGCATAACTGGAGTGAATTGCATAGTCATACAGAATTGTAGTTAAAAATGTTTAAATGAAGACAGAAAAAATGAGGAAATGGAAATGATAGCTGGAGTTAGTCATGTGTCTCCATCCTCACACAGTCTGTTGTTCTTATTGATAAGTTTGCTCTGTAGAATGACAGTTTCTACCATTAAATATTGGTGCCACTGGTACATTGCCTACTAGAAAAGGAATAAATGTTTTATTGCAAGTTTCTGTATCCAAAACCACTGCCAGGCCTCAGTGTTTTGTTTGTTGAGGTTAAAAGATGGTTGCTAATAGGTTTGCAGAGATGTTGAGGTCTTCGACCGAAGGCACTTGGTGATGTTCCCATTGATCCTGATCAAATATGTTACCAGGAAGTGGCTCCTCTTCTGCAGAGAGCACGACCACTAGGCTTGTTTCGTACATTATATAGTTGCTTATTGCTGTTGTTGCTTGTTTATTTTATTTACCTACACAACTCTTTGGTTACGACTTGGTATGTGAAAGCGGTTTATAGAGTTTGATCTGATTTAAACATGTATTTACTCCTATACTTTTTTAATTTTCACATTGGTTTCTACAATTACACAAACATTTTTTAACTTGATAAATCTGCATTTTAGACTTAATATCTCCTGCTTTGAGACATCATTAACTAAAATATGCAGTCAATTTTATTGCTACAAATCAATGATAATTCACAAGCAAATAATTACCCAACCAAATAAAAGGTGATGACGAAATCATCAAAAACATCTTTACAATGTGTTAGTATAATACATTTATGTGATTGTGCTGGATGTTACCTGTAAAAGGTCTGGCTAAAGATACACACAAACAGCTTATAAAGTCGACACATGAGCCAACGACTACAAGCCACAAGGTAACAGAATACAAAGTGTGTGACAATACAAGACACTCTTTGTCCTTCTCACTTTTCTTACTCGCTCTTACTTACAAAGTCGCTCGCAGTCAAATGGTGACCTTGGGCTATATTGTTATTCATTAGTGGACAAAGGCGTGTCGACTGCTTTCTTTCCCCTTATCGCTATGGGGCACACAGCAGACGTGGGATGCCAGTAGCGGTCCTATCTGTCCTCACTGTAATAAGCACTGCTGTTTTAAATCAGCCAAGTGTCGAGATCAAACGGCAGCCATGAGAGATAAAAGGGAAGGTTCTCCTGTCTTGTCTGTCAGGTATTCAATGAGTTCATGGGCCAGACTAAAATGACTGAATGGATTTTCTAGCCATCTTGTCTCTTCCCCTTTGGTTTATCAAGTTTCCCAACATCATTTGACATAATAGTCTCCGTGTAGTTTACTCTCAGATTGTGTCTTGTTGGGATAAGCTGAAGATTGTCAGGCAATTGGAAAGAACAAACCATTAAAGAAAAAACCTGAATGGTTAAAAAGTCAAGAAATAGTCTTGTAAGGCTGGTGTCATCTTTAGTTGTGGTATTGTGCCAAAATAACTAACTACAGAAGCTCTCATTAAATCTAAGCTCTCATTTCTGCCGACAGGACAAGCTTGCAAGAGGTAAAGCAGGTAAGTCTATTGCTGAGCTACTTAAAAAGCTTAACCCAGGAATAGGTATATGTGCTGTACACCGTTTATAGTAATTCAATTTACACTTTTATTCCTCCTGATCCAGGTTCAGTCACCATTTTTTCCTTTAAATGTGCATTAAAGTCATTTTGCGCCAAACAAACAGTGTAGTCTCTCGCCACCCTTCCAACCTTCCTTCCAAGCTTCTTTCTAAGCTCCTACAGGAAGCATCACAAGAGCATTGTGGAAGTGTCGCAATATCGTCTATGTTTTGCAAAAGTAAAACCAACATTTCGAAAGCAAAAATTTTTCCAAATCGGAGTGGCTGCTCTGTGATTTTACATGTCGTTCTGCTTTCTGAAAGTAAAAGCTGCTGTTCTACCTGTGATTCTTGCCACTTGGAAGCTTCATCTATCTATAGCAGAACAAATCTGAGAAATATCAAGTCAGTCGACAAAAAGCAAAGTAGATTCAGTTTTAAAATTCTAACACTGTAGACTTTAGATCCCAGTTTATTGTAAAACATTAATATACAGGCACCAAGCCATGAATGGAGAGTCTTACTTTATACTTGACGCAACGAATGATGAAAGTTTATCTTGGAGGTGGAAAGTCTTATCCTTTGGTGGGACACCACACACCCTAATGATAAAGCCATGGCGACAAAACATGTGATAAATGAGTTGGATTGGCCAAATAACATTTTGTTGCCCGAAAAGGGCACCAATGCAATCCTCATGATTGAGTGAACTGCAGAGTCCCCCATAAAGGCGATTACCGGTAGCTCTTTCACTTTCTATCTGAAGTTGTTGGAGAGTTACAAGACTCAGCCCCCTGTTGTCCGATTGAAACAGCAATTTCTGGTGTTTTCAATTCAGCACAGTATCTGACGTCACAAACCATGAAGAATCTGTTTGAAGAGGATCAAATGTAAAAACAATGTTTTTTAATTCTTCATTTGCAATTTGTTTTAGTGTTTAGAATGTTTGGCATTACAGTTTTCAACATTTGCATTTGGATGCTCGAATACATCACTACAGGTATAGTTTTAAAGCTTCAAAAACTAATGCCGAGTTTAGAAGGTCTTACATGCCCTCCCAAAACCCCATTTGCAATGTTAAAAGTGTGCATATTTAATAAACCATCTTTTTCATTGACTTGCATATTTATGATGCATTTATGCTATAGCATGTGACTTTGGGTGAACTGAATTGATCTTTTCCCTTCAAATTAAGGGATTTTAGAAGATTAGACTTAAAAAATGAACTGAATTTGCCAGAGATCTCTTCTAAGGGTTATGGAAATTAATAAATTATGTTATACCTCACAAATGGATAACATATTTGGCGTTTTAAATGTATTTCTTTTGCATCAATTTTTCATTATCAAAATAACATTGCCATTTGCAAAAGGAACCAAAACTTTATGCACTTTATTTTTCAAAGCTCGTCCATCCCCTAGCAGCCCTTCACCCATCTTCTTTATTATCAAGTCAATTTAGAATTGGACAACTCTTTTTTCAACCACTGCATTCAACCTCTTAAACCTAAAGGTACCACTTATCTTGCTAACGTACAACAAAGCCAATTATTAATCTCCAATTCCTTTGTCAGTGCAGTCAGCTCCCCAAAGCTGTGGGTTGCAGCCTTTAAAGGTCACTCGACCAGACACAGCAACTACCTTACATTAATATTGCATCTTGTATCAGCAATACCTTGTACTGTTCAAAAACTAGTCGACTAGACTGAAGCAGCTGTAAAAAAAAAGCTGTTAGAGCTGTGTTACACAAGAACAACAAAAGGCTGGTATCTGTCATGTTCTTGAACACCAGTCTGTCCTGTTATTTAGATAGCTGCTGTCCATGCCTGTTCTTTTCTCTTCCCATTGCTTTTTAGATGCATTATTATTTTTTTGAATAACATTAAGTCTGTCTGGTAGATGCATCATTTGTCAAACCTTTTTGGTTTGTTTTATTACCAATACATATGATATATTCTCTACCTATTTCACATTTTTTAAAACTAGCATTAGGATGGAATCCTGAAAACTGTCACTGGAAAGCTCCCAGTGATGCACAATATCTCATAATAACTTCTATCTGTAATAAAGTAAGGACAGGAAATTGAATTTATTAACTGATAAAAGGTCCTGCATTCATTTGTATCTGTCCCAAAATGGTATGGTGCCTCAACCAGTTGGAAATGCTGAGAGGACAACAATGGTGTTTCAGCCTTGCCACCTATTGAGGTATGTTTAATGTAACAGCTGTATGTCCATATGGACAAGCAGGAATCTATGCATCAAAGCTACTTCTAGTTGTGTTTTAGGCTCAGAACAAGAAAAAGGACGCAGATAATGCTGCCCATTCACAGCTTTAGACATGACAAAGGAAGAGACAAATTGCTCACATCTTTTATCAGTCCGTCCAGCATGATTGCCTCTTTTTTTCTCTGCTTTTTTTCTTTAAGGCCAATAAATGGCTCTCAAAGGATGAAATATAGTCATTCAAATAAACCTCGGATTTTAGTTACGTCTTCAGTACCAATGTTTAATCACATTTTTACTCAGTCTAATACTTTGTTTTTTATGATGAAAGACCAACTAACCGTTATCTGTACCACTTACGGTTGCAGATAGCTGCAGCCCATCCCAGCAAGCATTAGGGGAGAGGTGGGGTACACCCTGGACAGATCACCACTCCATTATAGGGCCAATACAGACGCAACCACACACAGTCACTCCTAAGGACTGTTTCAAATCACCAATCAACCTAACATGCATGTCTTTGAGCAGTGGGAGGAAGCCAATAGAGGAATATCCAATAGAAACTAGATGGATTATTTTCTTGCTATTTTTACAATTATAATTTCAATAAACAGACTTTTATTTACTGTTGCCAAATGGCAAGTGCCTTGTCACAAAGGTGAATCGAAAAGAAAGCTGGTCGACCGTTTAGACAAGAAGATTGAGAATTGAAAAAGCAAAGACAGCAATCAATCAAAAATGCTGATATTTGCTGACAGCAGAGTTTCTACATCAACATCAATTCACAGTGTTTAATGAGGCTACAATTTCAAGTTTAACACCTAGCTTTCAGCAGAGCACAAGCTAGCTGTTTAAATTTTGAAATGTGATTATGGTTTATGTGATTATTCTAAGTTATGCCTTTTTAGACACAATTTCAATGGCAGCTCTTGTAATTTTCAACAGTGTATCAATAATGACATCCCTTTTTGTTGCTCAACATGCAATTGTTCAAGCTCCAAAGCAATGATTAGCTTCTTCAAAGCAATCGGAATCACCTAGGAATCCCCAAAATCCTCACAAGGGTAGAAGCTTTCAGTTTTTTATTCTCAGTAAATAGATATTTACTGTGTATAATATGTAGTTAAAGTGGAAGATTTAAGCTTGTAAGCTTTTCTATTTTTTCACCTGATACACATCAGAAGCAAAAGCCTTCAAAACCCCGTCTATGCTTTAGCTTTTTAAAAATGTGTCATGCACGGGGAAAGAAATCTTCCCTGCTAGTATTAGTATTTCATTGGCTGAGTCACCAGACAATAACAAATGGGCTTCTCTAATTTAATCTATCAGATGATATAATGTCACGTATCGAATATTTTTTTAATTGTCATCGCCTAACACTTTTCCTTGACAGCAGGGACATTATGATTGGCGAAAACAATAACTGTAGACAGGGATTTTAATCAGTTTGTATATTACAGAAAACCGAAAGCAGAATGAAACAGAATGAGTATGTGCAATGTCCTCTCCTCTCATTTGCATTCATAAGAAGTTCATCATTGTCGCTGAGGTTCATTTACGCTTGGTATTTGGCCACTTGTGGCCCGGGGCCAACAGGAGCAGCATTTTGCTAAGGCTGAACCATCTGTGTTCGTATAAACACACAAGCACACAGGAGGAGTTTGATGACAGGCAATAAGAGTAGATGCGACAGTCCTTGAATGTTCTTGTCAGAAGCAATAAACAGACGTAATAATTTTGTCTTTGTTTTTTTTAAATGAGAGAATTTTTTTTTTATTAGATGCTTTTTTTGAAGACTGATTCAAATACAAATGTTCTTTCTGGGTGAGTATTGGTGGTCTATAAGTCAAGTAAATGCCTACTGGCATTATGGTTATTCTACCTTGTAAAAGTGTGCAAATGTACAACTCACTTAGGAAAACTGGAAACCCATAAGACACAGGGTCTTGATCCCATCAGCGTCCCTTTCAGCAGAGTCAGCTTTTTCTCTACCCATCTCCACTTTATCCTCCTCCGTCTGCTTCTCTTTGCTGCTTCCTCTTTACAACCAGTGCACTTTTACTCCCCCTGTCCGTCCCCTCCATCTTTCCTTTCATTTCCTTGCTTTTTGTGTACTCTCCCTTCTGCATCCCTCCCTCTGTCCTGCAAAAAGACTTGCATCCCACATGAACAGTGGGACGGAGCTGGAGCCAGAGTACATCCGTCATCCATCCGCTCCTTCCCTCTCACTTCCTTCCCTATACCACCCCCCACCTCCCCCTTTTTGCCTCCCTTGCCGCGGCTACGATCGCTGCATTTCTTCGTGCTCTGAGATGTAGAGCACATATGGAGGGGTAACTGCAGCTCAGGCGACTTGTCCCAGAGAGAGCAGAGCGCTGGAGGGTGACCCTGTCTGTCATCACCTAGAAATCCATGTAGAAAGATGGGGAGTGGGACTCTCTGCACGCAGGATGAGGCTTTCAACAGGGGTTATACTTGCTGTTTGCTTTCATAATCAGCAAGAAATCCTAAATTGTGTGCTCAGCAGACTTTTGTTGACTCCTGATATGGACCTGGGTTGACAATGGATTGTGTCTGTGTTAAACGTGAAGGGATTCGGATGTGGATTAGAATGCGGAGCACTTGAACCTTGGGACGAAGAGCTCTGGAACCAGAGCAAGTGGACATGTTTGGTTTCTCCAAGATGCCAAAGCTGTCCGGGTGAGTTCAGCTATAGATTTTAAGAGGCATGCAAAACAACAATTGAAGGAGGGAAAGTTCTTCATGAGTAAACTCAACCATATGTTTATGGCATTTTAAAATTACTGTCAAAGATTTCAAGCCACATCCTTTGTGATCAATGGTTTTATTCTTTTTTTAGGGTGATCATTATGAAAGTCAAGCTGCAGGAATGAATATTCTTTCCTTATACTTATACTTCTTTCCTTATACTAAAAAAAACCTCAAAATAATAAAAGAGATATTTTCCTTGATAGTAGCATAATTAAGGATTACAAGGTTAGTTGTTATAACTTATTGAAATATGCTTAATTAAGACAAATTACAAACATTGTAAAATGAAAGGAATACAATATAAACCTGTACTTACTGCACTTATACTTAATATTTTGGAGTTAATAGAATGATGGTCCCTTAAAACCTGAAAGGAAAAAGTTGCAACAAAGCCCAGTTTAATGACTTTTCCAGCTATATATCAGTTTAAAATGGGCATACTTGGTCAAAATAGTTTTATTTGACATTGAGATAGCTTTTAAGTTTAAGACTTATTTAGTTCAAAGCAATGAACTAAATGAGGGGAAACATAAGCATTGGAGGAGACTGCCACTCAAAAGTATCTATGCTCGTTGCAAAATTCTTGACTCGTATATGGTTGCATCACTAAGGATGTTTAATGGCAAATCTTTACATTTATATGTGAGGGTATACATAGATTCAGGGGTTGGCATCTAGATTGCATGAGGGAAGGAAAAGAAAGTGGTTCTAAGGAGCAACTCTGACCTGAGGAACAGCTATCCGAGCTTAAAGCTAAAGTACAATAGCATTCAATTTCTTATATTTCATGTATATTTCACTTCATGGACTCAATGAATTGGTTTTACACGAAGAAAAGAAAACATGTCTGTCAGTAATTTTTGTGCTAATTTAATGTGCTAATTTCAATGCCTTTAGTAAAGTTCAAACTCAGAAGACACTCTCACAAAATGTTAGAAGCATTAGCTATTTCTAAGCTAACTGTGCTTTGTTGGCAGAAAGGTTTTAGATAAAAGAAGGAAAAATGTGTAGATTTTAGGTTGTTTGCTAATCTTGCCGGGTTTGTTTTTCCAAACAATTTACTTTCTAGGTCATTCAGTTGTTTGTACTTTGTTGCTTATCTTTAAAGTCACCATGCATTTTCTTGCTAGCTCAGTTGCTCAAATGTTACTAGTTGTCTCACTAGCTATATTAGTTATTAAAAATGTTATATGCAAAATAAAAATAGCTAATGAAACAATAATTATACAAAAATATATTGTGCATAATGGTGTTTGGGGGGGGGGGGGGGGGGGGGGGGGGGGGGGGGGGGGGGGGGGGGGGGGGGGGGGGGGGGGGGGGGGGGG
>JBAMHX010000027.1:11341775-11360829 GCA_037177515.1 Pseudomugil tenellus | reverse complement strand
CTATTTCATGGTCATATATTTATTTCAAAATGTTGTATTCATTTATTTAATTATGAATCATACGGGTCTCCATAGTGTAGAAGCTGAAATCTGATCTTGTTTTCTAAAAGCACACTTTTCGTCTTAATTATTTAAATTCTTGTGCTGCACCAATATCACATCTCTGGTAGCCAAAATAAGAAAAATTACAGATTGAAGAAAATAAATAAAGTAAATACTGCTGTTTGATTGCTTTTAAATGTTAATGTTGATGTTTGCATCACACATAATGCTCTAGAAGCATTGACTGCATTTGTGAATGTGTTTATACTTCTGTTTAACTCTTTCCATCTTCTGTCTGTATCTGTCTCTTTTTTTCTCCGCCTTATCTCTTTGTGTCACTTGCTGTCTCTATTTTTTGGACAATTACCTCTAAGTCCCCTAAATCAGCATTCATCAGTGCAGCCAAAAAAGCCATGCTCAAGTCCAATCCGGTCAAAGTGCGCTTTGCTACGGAGGTCATTATAAACGGCCAGGTTCCAGTAAGTCCCAGCATATACACACACATACATCTATATATACAGTTATTATATATGCATGAATGCTCACAATTGAATAATGTTCACCTAATACAACTATCACTGAGATGACTTTCAAAATTTCTATTAATTCTGTTCACATCGTGGCCAATAAACGCACAGAATAAAGATATTTCTCCTTTGCAGAACCCGGTGAAGGACAATTCTCTTCTGTTCATGCCAAATGTCCTGAAGGTCTACCTGGAAAATGGGCAGACAAAGTCTTTTCGCTTCGACAGCAGTACCTCTATCAAGGTGTGTGTGCGTTTCATGCCTTCAGGCATTCTCCACAGAAATAGCGCTTGCTGCTGCATCAGTAATTACACAAACAGAATTTAATTTGCGGAATAGATTACTGTGAGAGTCAGTGGCTTTTTGGGATTGTTTAGCTTCTTATTTATTTAGTTAAATGGCAAAGGGTCATACTCTTATTTATTGTGCCATTCATTTTTATTCACTGACAATTCTTTGAGGCTCCTGACAGCATGGAAAGGAAAAAGTGTCTGCCACCATCAGAAAATGCCTTTGTATTGTAGGGCATTCAAAAACTTGTATGTTTTGTATCATGTAAAGATTGCCACTTGTGCATTTCTGTAATACAACTTCCTTTTTATTTGAATGGAAGATTCTAAAATGTGAATTTATGATTTGTGTTTTAGTTTTAACAGTTTGGAATTGATTTTAGCCTTTCTCAGGTTCATGTGCCTGCTGCAATAGTTTCAGGTAACATTTGTAAATGCAGCTTTGGATATTGTTACCTGGGAAATGGTTTTCAATGGCACTCCCAACCGCATGTGGTTATATTGATGAGACCTGAAAGAAGCTGAGGGGTCACACATTCACATTTTGGTCTTTACATTTCCCCCTGAAACTCTACTGTAAATGTTTTTGTAATGTTTGTAAACTAAACTTCTTGTTTCTTGCGTTGAAATTACTCTTAAGGAAATTATTTATGATTTCTCAGACTGAGTTTGACACAAATTGGTATGTTATAATCCATCCTAGTTTGGAAGGAATGAAGCTTGGTGGATGCTCCTTTTATACTAAATGGTGGCACCCTCACCTGTCAAAAATACACTAATACACTAATTATAACATCTTTCAGATCCTTATCTTTGTCCTTTCCAACTTTTATCTGTTGTTATTGTATCATATTTTCACTCTATATTTACCTCCGCCAAGGAGGTTATGTTATCACAATTATATGTCTATCTGTCTGTGTACAACATAACTCAAAACTTTATGGACGGATAATCATGAAATTTTCAGGATGTATCCAGAATGGCAGGAATAAAGAAGTGATTAAATTTTGGAAGTGATCCGGATCACTGTCTTGATCCTGGAAGATTTTGATGCATTCTTTAACATTATGAGATAGGCGCTCGTGATGGCAGCTGACGCCTCCTACAGGCTGCTTCTGTCTGCTGTTTTTCATTCTGACAAAATCATGTGTGACTGAGTAATATTTTGGGATGCGAGTCACAATATGTGTGAGCTTGGTGGAGGTTTGCGCCATCTAAGCACTTTTATACTTTCTAAATGCAATTAATTTGGTCTCAGAAGATGCTGAACACCCTCTTTTTTGTCTTTGCACATGTTTGTACTTGACGTCCTTTGTTGTGCAATTCCCACTTTAATAAAATTGTAAAATTGCATTTATGTATAATTTTACCAGGAAGTGATCCTAACTCTGCAAGAGAAGCTTTCAATCAGATGCATCGAGCATTTTTCTCTTGCTTTGGAGCAGAGGACTGAAGACTCTGGAAGCAAACTCCTTCTCCTGCATGAACAGGAATTGCTTTTTCAGGTAAGAAACATTTCTTTTCTTCCTGTGTGTCCTTTTCCTTCTCGCACACACACATTACTGCTCAGTATTTAAGTAGCACTGGGACCCTGGTGTCATTTATCAGTGCAGGCACAGCAGGAACGACAGCTCACATTACACTTACCCAATCACACACACATTCACACACAGCCAACAGTTGCACAAACGCCATTTGCACGCTTGGTCGTCCACGTTGGACGCTTCATTCTGATTAGGTGTCTGGATAACAAGAGGGCAGTTTTAATATTCAGATTTGAAGCTATGCGTGTGACATCCACAGCTGTGGAAGAGTGTTTAAGAGTTGTTTCTCTCTGACAAAAAGGATAATCCTGAGAGGCTACAGTTTCATCCATGCTCATTGGGAAGGCTGATTGTTCCAAAATAAAGATTAAACACTTTTTGGGTCTTTTTAAACGTGGCCTTTCAGTTGTGTAAAGCAATGCATCAAATTGTTTCATATTTCAATTTTCATTGGAAAGTGGATCTAAAACTAATTTAAAAAAAAATAAAAACTTAATTAATTAATTAAAAATTATCAAAAAGTACAAACCTCACTGTGTACCAGTCCAGTTTAAACGATTATATTCAAAACAACATTTAGAGTCTCATAATGGTGATAATATTATAAAAACCTAGGAAAATCAACATATTTGTGAAAAATCTATTAAAAAAAATAGACAAAATTCCGCAAAATATGTTTCCGGAATTATAAGCGACAGATAAAAAGTATGCAAAGTTCTCAAAAGTTTCTACAGGATATTTAAGAAATAAATCTGAAAAAAAATCTGATAAACCCAAGATGACTTTTCTCTTTTCTGAAACAATAAGTAAAATCAGGACCCCTGCTACATGAACACGTTTTAGTTTATTTCTTAATGTGTTATTGAAGCTAATATCATTTGGTCCAAAAATAATTTTATTTCACCAACATAGTTATTAAAAAACAAGCTGCTACTGTCGTGCTACCACAGCTAGTGATCATCACAGCACTGTGAGTATATAACCTTGTTCATCTGTACTTACATGATTCGATCCATAACTACACACATATGTTTTCTGGTGCTTATCCATTTGCCTGTTGCTAGGGCAACAGTTCAAGTAGAGATCCCACGACTTCCTTCTTCCCAGACACCTTCAATTCTTCCTGGGGTCACACCAGGCATTAACAAGTTGACCAAAACATATAACGTCCTGTCACAAGAAACGTCCAATGCCTAAATCTAGTCCTTGAGAGCAACTATACAATGTCTAGATGCAATCCTTCTCTAACACACCAGAATCAATTGAATAGCTCCTTACTCATCCTTTTAATACAAATGAGACTTTTCTCTGAGCCCCTTGGTGGAGCTACTCACCCCATCCTGGTGGTTGAACCTGGAGAAATCTTTTACTTCTGTTTGTAAAATCATTCTTTCATTCACCGCTCAGAGGTCATAGTTACTGGTTGGGGTGAGATCGTATTGGACTGGATGAACGTGATAGGGATATAGATCAGTGTTAGCGCACAACTTTGATTTGTTCAGCTCTTTTCACCAAGACAAATCGGCAGAGCATTGGCATCACTCAATCTATGGTGAGTGTATTCCCAGTGGTGAAGAAGACCACGGGATGCTTAAGCATCTGAGCAGCAACTCATGGATCACAGGGTAAGAAATTGCCAAATGCACCACTTGATGACTCCAAAAGGATCACATAATCTGTTACTTGGATAACATATAAATCAAGATGATATTTACCCAGCTTTATATTAATTTAAGGAGTCTAAGTGAAATACTGATAATGACTAATTGAGTTGCTGAAAGTACGAATAGGCTGGACAGCTAATGGTAGGTTGGTGTTGTCTCCGCAGAATACAAGACCTGACCTGGACTATGGTCTCATTTTGGAAATATTTGTATTTTTAAGACTGAGAGCTGAGCAGGCACATTGGCATGCAGACAAGGCTTGGAAGTCACTCGGTGAGACTGATAAAATTGACTAACCTCTGTGTCTGAAGAGAATAAAGATGAACTGAATCTCTGGCATGGAGTTAAAAGAAATGTTTCTGAAGGCACTATATTTTTTCTGAGGCAGAATGATGGTACGACATGAATCTTTAATGGGAAAAAAGCACATCTGAATATATTTAGGATATTGTTAACTCAACGTTACATGTACATGTATAAATTATCCATAGCCACCTTAGATTATTCATCTGGTTTTGCTGAAACTTGTTCAGACTGGCTGGTGATAATGACTGACTGCAGCAAGAACGGGAAAGGTTTTTATTTGACAATACTACGTGGATTGAACAACAAATAACACAAGGGAAAAGTCTTGTTCTCTCATTGTAGATTTAAGAAGAAACATCACAGCAATCTAAAGTTTTCAACCCAAACAGACATTAAGATTTGAAATCATAATTTGTCACTTCAACTGAGAGAAATCAGGTTTAAATTATCAAAACTAACTCATGAACTGGAAGAACCAGGAACACTACAACCAATGCTTATGGTCCAGAGAGTTTATGTTCCCTTAAATAAAGAGGCTACTATCCAAGAAAGAAGATCCTGTACCAAAGCTAACAGATTCAGGTCATGTAGAAAACGATCAAGCCCTCGGATAAAATGTATTATGCGGGGTAACAATACTTTGATCTACATCAATACCTTGATCCATAAAGAAAACATTAATCAGATATTGATTGAGAAACCTCCAACCATGACTGACACGCTATTAGCTTGTAACAGGTCAATAAACTTAAAGGTACATAAGAATGCCCTGTGTTAGCTAACACATTTCATAATATTAGCACATAATTCAGCAGCATTACTGGGAGTTTTCATTACTTAATGTTAGTTTATGTCTGTGCTTTCTTAGTAGCATAAATCAGGCTTTAAAAACAGTTTCCTTGCAACACAAGCTCATAGACTTTAGCCATCGTTGCCTAATGTTAGCTAAAACATTGGCTAACATTGGCTAATGTTTGCAAATAATTAAGATATTTTTAGTTAATATTAGTCACATTAGTTAATTTTATCTGATTTCTCTGTGCTTGCTTAATAGCTTATGTTCATGATTCTGCTACAACTCCATATATTAATCGTCCTTAAAGTTTCTGCTAATGCTATTATCTTTAATCTAGGTGTTCATGGCTCTGTTTCTCTCTATCAATTGACCTTAGGTGACTCAGAGACCTGGCTCTGAGAAGATGAAGTGTTTCTTTAGAATCACTTTTATGCCCAGGGACCCAGTGGAGCTGCTCCGAAGGGATGCTGTGGCATTTGAATACCTTTATGTTCAGGTAGGTATGTTAATAGTAGCAAGGCTAAGATTAAATAAAGCCAAACTTGTAAACTTTGAAAACAAAAAAATAAAGTGTCTTTCACGACGCGGTTTTAGCATGATTTATGATTAATTATTTTGAGCAGAATCCTACTTATCAAATAAAATTTTCCTCTTAAATATATTGCTTCTACGTAGGATTCTTTTAATAGCCGTACAAGTAATATAGCCTAAAAGCAGGAAAAGTAGTACTTTTTCTCTTGTCCTTTAGCCTTTCAAGGAATTGCAAGCCACAAAGGTTTAGAACAACTTATTTCATCACAGTGGGGAAGCACAGCTGCTCCAATTGTTCTTTCAAGGCATGCAATACACCTGAAATATCCTTCAAAACTGACTAACTTTGCTTCTTTTGCTGCAGAGTTGCAATGATGTAGTTTTAGAGCGATTTGGTCCAGAGCTGAAATACGACGCAGCATTGCGATTGGCTGCTCTGCAGATGTACATCCTTTCCATGACGACCAGACAGAGCCAGAAGGTCTCTCTCAAATATATCCAGTAAGTCGATTCTGACCCAGTAGGCCTATCTGTTGTATTAAACTGCTTATACATTTAAGTCATAGACTAACTGGGACTTCTTTTTTCTAAAACTGTTTTCACAGTTCTGCAGAAGTTTATCATAGTAAAGTTACTGACATAATAAGAAAAACTATTATAGATGTATTTTAAATAAACAAAAAAATGTGTAATTGGTTGATTTTTTTCTCCCTTCAATATTACTAATAAGCTTGTATATTAATTGGTAAAAGAATGGCTATTACTAAAGTTTTCCTGTAAATATGATACCCTTACTTATAGTATTTCTTCCATGTCGATACAGATGATACTTTGTGAGACTTTCCTTAAAAAGTCATGATGATACAGTGTGCATTAGTATCTTTATAGCACAGGTAGTATGCAATACAAAAACGCCCCATATGGATGATTACGTGGAGACAGGTGAAATACACAAAAATTAGCTAAATATAAATCATTGAATTGATACTAGAACTACAAATAAAAAAATACATGTCTTATAAACCAGTAAAACATGAAAACATCATATTTAAAGCAACATCATCACAATATCATGGCAATCTGATATGCTACCATAGACAGGAAATAATAAACCTCGGCCTAGTAAAGTTCTTAGAAATTAAAACAAATTGCATTATTGTACTAGTGTAATAGTGTTACAGTATTCAAAGTATTTAATCCAATATTTTGATTTGCAGATATCAAAGTATCAATATGCTCATCCCTAAGTCACCTTCACAATGAGGTTGTAGTACTGGCCATTTTTACACTATTTGTTTTACACAGTCCGGAGCCTCTTAGGCATATAGAGGATCCATAAGCAGCCAGAACAGCCTGGCACCTCCTCCACATTGCCCCATTCCTCAAACCAGTTGTTGAAGGTCAGCCAGCTTGGTTGTGTTCGATCATACTAGCACAGCTTTTCAATATGGAGTCACCACTGCCTGCTGAATCTTATTCCAATATGTGTCTCAGTTTCCTTTCATGCATCTGTGTTTAGCACACATCTGGCAGCATTTGAAGCACAAAACAAGAGAATACCAGAAGAAGAAGATCGCAGGGGGTGTCGGCACATTTCAGGGGGCATTGCCTACACATTTAGTTGTGTTGCTTATTCCTTACAAGCGATACCTCATTGTAAAGGTGACTAACCAGGCTTTCTAGTAGTTTAAAGTTTTAGTTTCATTAAAGGAGAAAAATACACAACCAAACACAATTTTATTTGCTTTTTATTCATGATGAATTAGCAAAGAGCTAAAATAGAAAAGTAGCTTTTTATTTATCTGCTTGCATTTTTATCGACGTGGCGCAGCACTGCACAGCGCCGGAAATTCTCTTACATTTCATGACCTATTGAGAAAATGCTTTAAACAAAGAAAGCTCTCCTCCTGAGAGTCAATCCAGTGTTTTTGTTCCCGCTCTGACAGGCAGCCCGAGTGGAAACCTCGTCCACTTTCTACCTTTTTACTACAAGTGTTTAGCCCAAGTCTGTTTTTTCCTCTAAGGGTGACTTTTTCCTCAAATCAATCTTCTCTCAACAGAAAGGAGTGGGGTCTGTCGCTGTTCCTGCCTCCAACTGTGCTGTCCAGCATGAAGGAGAAAAACATCAAGAAGGCTCTGACTCACATCCTCAAAACCAACCAGAACCTTGTGCCTCCGGGGAAAAAAGTAACCAACTCTTTTTGTCTTTCTTTGCCCTTGTTAACAAACTCCTGACACATACACACAAACACAATCCTCCTCTGTCTTCTGTTGCATTATCCCAAAATAGCATCGCTGCCATACGCCCTTGTAAAGGTTCTCACCCATGTCAACCTAAGACCTTTCATGGAGACAACCTTTGAATTCTAATGAGACTAACAAGACAAAGATTGTGCATAATGAGATATTCATATTCATATCCAAGCACACACACATATGTCCCAGTAAGGGTCAGTTAATGCAACCTGGCCTGAACCTTTCAAATCTTTATAAAACTGTTTAAATGATACAAACATCTGCTGCTCTGTTCAGTCTTCGCTACTCATATTGACTTTGACAAGAACAAATCATCTACTAAAACTTTAGCTTTATTCAGTGTTGCCCTTGATTGAAATGAATGTCTTCACAAAGGCAGAATTACTTGTTGAATATGGTAAATATTAGAAATTATATATGTTGGAATGCATATTGCATTACTGCAAATGTTGTGAGTTAATAAATGTATAAAAGAACACTAGAATACACTAATAACAAGCTAAAGGAAGCTATGATGTATTAGCACAGCATGACCCCATCATGTATTGGTTGCTTGTTGTCTTGGTAATAGTTGACCCCGGTCGTCTGCACATTGAGTGCATTTCATCTGAATATATTTATCTTTTTCATTAATAAACTGAAAGATAAGAGAAGATTTCCACACACGTTATAAGTGTAATTTATGTACTTTATTACCTTAAAAAGTAATATAATTACTGTAATCTGTTACTTGGTAACCTGACACAGGTGACAGCAAAGAGCTCAGAATATCTCTGCAATGCAAAATAAAGGGAAAGGCAGTAGTTAATAACATGTTTTGGGTTTTAAGATTAGCAGAATTTCTCAATTTTCTGTATTTTTTAACTTAAAATATCACCATATTCAGAAACAAGTTCTCACAGTAAAACTAAAATTCCAATATTGGATTTTTGTTGATTATCATTTTCATACAGAATTGGAAAATGTTCATTCGCTTGGGGAATCCAGGTCTTTTCGCCTTTTATTGCTCCTGTCCAACATTTTCAGGACTTCTTGTTGCCATCATAAGCTAATATTTTTTTATGAAATAGTCCAAACTGATCCAAAAAGCCAAATGTAACAACTGTAATAAAAATTTCTCCACCTGGTTGCGGATTTATTGAAGGAAACATCTTGGTGACAAAGATATGCCGACCTTCAGGATTAGTAGCGGGTAGACCTCAGATGATATAGGTGGCTTTGCCACTGACGGACTTGTAACGGATGATTTTCCTCCATGAAAACCAAGTCGGGTGAATGTCATTTGATAAATTGGATTCTTTTAATGTACTTGTAGGACCTGGGAAAGAATCTGAATATATTTCAGTCATATTTTTGCAAAACAAGAACAACATGTGAAAATACAACCCTGCGTTTCTACTACTACAGGGCTCTTCTTTTGTTTTTTTACCAAAGCAAGTACCCTCATGGTGATATATTATTTCATTGTTGCCAATTTAGAGTTGATGCCACACGAGCAACTTTACAAGTGTAGATACACAGAGCACCAAATAATACATAGTGAATGCAAACCTTTTCTGTGAGAATTATCACATTTTGTATCATTGCACCATCAGTCTGACTTTTAATATAAAGCTTATTGAGATGCAATATGTGGTTTCCTCAACTAATATTTCATGCATTCTGTCAGTTTTATGTCAGTTTTAATTCCTGCTGAGCAAGCTCAAGCTGCGGGATGCAGTGTATATTTGTATTCACCATGCATTCACTCTGGAAAAAATGTAACCAAGCTGTTTCTGTTAGCCGTCATGCAATTCAAATCAAAGATGCTTTATAGTTTTGCAGAAAGGCTGCAAATAAAGCTGTTTTGAGTGCTAGGAGTGAAAACTAACCATAAGTATAGATAAAATCTAGGTCTCACTAATGTAGGAACATGTTTAAACATAACAAGGACCGGAGATGCATACGTCCAAACCAGTGAACTATGAGTGCTGCAGTGGAGGTTCTGATCACATTTAAATGATATGATGGGATATAATGGGAAAATCAGTGGTCCACATCAAAATGGCTCGAGAGTGTTTTACATCCTGACATTAGAGGACGAATACTCTCATTCAGGTTGGAGAGATTCCATTTCTGAATGCTTACTAATGTCTTTCACCTCTCTTCACAGCTCACTGCTTTGCAGGCCAAGGTGCATTACCTGAGATACCTAAGTGAGCTCAAACTCTACGGAGGGAGGGAGTTCAAATCAATCCTTTTGGTAAGACCTTAATTCTTGAAAGGATTTGTAAAAGCTTTGTCAAACGTAAGAAGTTGTTTCCATATTCCTTCGCCTGTGTCGTAAACTCTTTCCTTCAGCAAGGTGAGAAACAGACTGAGGTGATGCTGTTAGTGGGTCCGAGGTATGGAATCAGCCATGTCATCAACGCCAGGACCAACCTGGTGGCACTGTTGGCTGACTTCAGCCACGTCAACCGCATTGAGATTCTCACGGAGGATGAGACCAATGTCAGACTGGAGCTCCATGTTCTGGACGTCAGAGTAAGGGAGCACATGTTTTCTTTTGAGAACACAATTCATATTTTTGTCTTAGGAAGCATCTCTGGTTTACCCTTTTTTATTTTTCCTTTGCTTTCCCTTCTTTCACCCTCTGGCACTTTCCTCTGTTATTTTCACAGCCCATCACACTGATCATGGACTCAAGTGATGCAATGAACCTTGCTTGTCTAACAGCAGGCTACTACCGCCTCCTAGTGGACTCCAGGAGATCTATTTTCAACATGGCCAGTTGCAACAGCACAGGAGGGGATGACACTGGTGAGAAATCCCTAAATGAAAAATATGTAACTATGTTATGCTTTTTTCGTTTTTTAAAATCCTCATATAAATTTACAAACCATTAGAAAATATCTCTTACACATAAAAGTCAATGAAAGATTCCACGACTTAAAAATGGATGTTTTACTGTGCAGCATAAAACCTCAAACATGCTGAAGCAGAGCACTCTAGGTCTAGTGAATAGAGGGCAGGTGCTTTAAAATTTAATCTAAACCAAATATGAAATGCATTAAGTCATAAGATCTCATTTTACTGATGCCTGTAGGTCAAGATCGTATCCTGGAGTGGCCGTACAGCACATCTATGGGGGACAACGAGGAGCCATCACAAGGAGAGATCTACAACAGGGACTACTCAGACAACAATCAGAGGGAAAACAGCATTTCTCCTTATTTCCAAGAACTCCCAAACCCAGAGAGCAACTTTGGTGCGCAAAGAAGTCCGGTGCCACCTCCTTTACCTCCAGCCAGACACAAAATTCAAGACTCACCTCGGAGCGCCAAAGTGTCTTTCATTTTCGGGGGAAACCCACCATTGAATAGACCTAAGAACTTAGGATACGAAAGACTGTCGGAGAGTCCAGAGCTGTCAGAGGACAGACCCCCGTATCTGCACAACAACACCGACCGAGTGCCGTTCCAGTTCGGCGATCTCACGCACGTCTATAGCAATATAATAACAGAAGAAGGTGGCGAGGAGCCGGTGCTTAGAGATCTGTTTTATCGCGACACCACTGACGACGCAGAAGATGATGATGATGCGTCTGGTGAGGAGGACTCCACCGGTGGGACACCGGTGGGAGAGAAAGGACAAGAGGGGGATGGGGACAGCAGTAACCAAGGAGGTGAGTTGCCCACGGCGGCTAGCAAAGCAACATTTCTCAAGCTTTCGGGTTCCACTGACGACATCATCGACCTGACATCGTTGCCTCCTCCTGAGGGAGATGACGAGGATGAGGACGACGCTCTTCTGCAGAGGCTTAACTTTGCAATTGCAGCTCCTCCACCAGGCTTTCGAGACAGTTTGGATGAGGATGTGGCCCCGGAGGGAAGGCCGCTGAGCACATGTGACAATGACGATATTCCGGTCTCATTAATTGATGCTATTCCAACTCACGGAGAAGGAGAAGGGAGCAGAGGAGGGGAAAGAAGGCTCGACAACGCAGTAATGGATACTTTACAAGCACTGGCAAATCTGTCAGTTAGTGAACAGAGACCACCCCCGCCGCCTCCTGGCAGGAACAATCCAGGTGATTTTGTAGCACATTGTAGCATGTTTAATCCCTGTATTTTCCTAAATGATCCAGATTTAACTCTGTATCTCTTATCATCTAGGTGTTTACATATCTCATGGCTTTAGTCCAGAGTCATCCTCTGATTCTGGCAATGAGACCAACTCCTCGGAGATGACC
Organism: Pseudomugil tenellus; assembly: GCA_037177515.1. Lineage (NCBI taxonomy): Eukaryota > Metazoa > Chordata > Actinopteri > Atheriniformes > Pseudomugilidae > Pseudomugil > Pseudomugil tenellus. Next base: position 11,348,642 of record JBAMHX010000027.1, on the reverse strand, counting down.
GAAATCTCTGAACTAGCTGCTACTCACCGGCTCAGCGAGAGCCACATGCGTCTCCTGGTGGCCACAAAGGAAGGATATCAACCTTTACTTGAGGAGAAAACCGAATTTCCGGTCTCACCCAATGCGTCCGGCACAGTAGAGAAGAAGCGGCGTAGTCCAACACGACATCTTCAACCTCCGGCAGTTCCACCAAGACGGAGCCCACATTTGGACACATCATCATCGGGGCCAGCCACGCAGGAGCTGAGGTCTCAGATTCACCCATCAGCCAGTCTCCAGCGTCCAAGTTCCACCACGCCAGGAGGAAAACACCATAAAAAATCTGCAGATTCTGGCGGAAAGTACAACACCTTCAGCACGAGGGAAGGACATCGAGGCGAGAGCAGCGGCAGACGGAGCTGCTTTGACTTAGACCAGCGCACCTCCTTCTGCGAACAAGATGAAAGTCAGACGAGACAGAATTCTTCTTTAGCGGAAAATTCTGTAAGCAAGGACATCGCAGTTAACAGCCTCTATTGTGACCGCCGCAGAAACGCCCGCCCTTTATCCAGCGCTTCTGATCGCTTCTTGGACGTCGTCAGCATGGAGAACTGTGCTTCAGACGCCGGCGCCGCAGCTGAAGATGAACATCTAGTCGTTGCATCGCTGTTGTCCCCATCCAAAAATCCCAGATCAGGCGGTTCTGACCAGGGCTCAGACATACAGAGTGACCTTCAGCCAATTTCAAGACAGCAGAGTGTTGCACGGTTGTGTGAATACCACTTAGCTAAAAGAATCTCGAATTTGCAAGGAGAAGCCCTCAGTTCGCTGCAGGGTTCTCTATGCTCGTCATTGGATGCAGGTGGCAGCACCAACAGCAGTGCCTGTGGCACACCCAATGACTCTCCTCTTGGCCCCGGTGCAGTTGATTCCAAACAAGCCCGTTTGCAAAGACACCCGCTTTCTAGTTCTTCTTCCTCCCTGCTAAGAATGCAAAACAATGAAGATAAAGCTGGAGTTCCTCAGGGAAAAGACCTTCATCCTCATGCAGATCCTGCCCTTCTTCGGAAAATGCTGCCAAATATTCACCCCCCTTTATCTGGGGCAGAACCTGGCCGACCCTCCTCAGCTACACCATCTAAGCATAAGGAGACTACAGGGACGAGAAGTAAGAAGCCCCACAATGATATGCACGCTAAACAGCAGGGAGGTTTTAAGGGGCTTAACCCAAAAGAAGGCACTGAAGCTTACAGACAGCTGATTAACTACCTGACAGTCAGCCAGATGCACCAGGGAGGGAAGCTGCATAGTGCAGGCATGGGGGGAGCAGTGAAAAAGGACACCAGACGCTTCATCACAAGCAACCCTCAGCTTGCCGAAATGGTTAAGAGCAGGGGCAACAATGTTGCTCGCTGTCCATGTATGCCTTCTTCCATATCATCCCCATTCCTCAGCCCAAATGTGGTCACGCCTCATGCAACCTCCTTGCAGGTAGAAAATAGAAATCAACACCCTTACCATTCTACCACACTTCCGGCCAAACTCAAGAGAAGCCCTGATGTTCACGCTCAAAAACAAAATGAAAGTTTGGATTTCAGGCAAGCTTCTGCAGAGAGGAGAAGCTCCTTTTCCGGCCTGGAAAGTGAACTGAGGGGTAGCATGGATCCTGAGCAGTTTCTGTCCCTCTGTAAACGAGAAGACTGTTTTACCCGGGATGGAGGATTGAATCAGAGCAGAAACCGTGACGTTGGAGGTACAAATACTTGCCCCCCACCTCGATCAAGAAGCCAACCTGGTAGCAGCACAGAGGACTGGTTCAAGTCAGAGCAGAGGACGAAACATGCAGCTCGTCAGTCGTATCCACGTCCGAGTGATTCCCTTTGTTTTTCTGCTGCTCCCAGTTTGAGTGGCCAATGTGCAGACCTCAGTGCCATCTCAATAGGAAAGGGAGACCACCCATCAGCTTTCATCCGGCAGGCATCGAGTGGCTCAAGAGCTTGTATTGCATCCCCAACACCCAACACGCAATCTCCTCCACCACCACCTCCTCCACCTCCTCTATCTCTCCCTCTGCAAGGCAACGGTAGCTCCAGCAACTTGGGATGCTTGCATGATTCCATTCACTCTATCCAGTCTCGGCAAAATCAGAACCATATTCAGTCCACAACACTGCCGCACGCGGAGACCTTCGGTGGTAACATGCAAAGGGGCAGGGAGCTCAAACGAAGCTCCAGCAATGTTACCGCCAGCTCTGGGAGTGTGGAGGTACTTTTTGATAAGCCCACACGGAGCCGGAGCCAGCAGCCCTTGTCACCTCCGGCGTCCCAGCAAGGTGACAACAAAACCCAGAGGAGACCAACGCGGAAACGCCTCTCAAAGAGCTACTCCCAAGGATCTGTGTTCTCCCATAACACATGTTGGTCTACAGGTGGTGGGGAAGACAGCAGAAGGGCATCTGTCGCTTTTCCATTACAGAAAGACTCTAAACACACAAAGGGCTCTCAGAAACTAGACACCAGTCCTTGGAGATGCAACGGGCCTTTTAGCTATTGCTTCTTTAAACGGAAAAGTGAAGGAGAAGAGGATGAGATTGAGTGGGAGAGGCCTCGAGGAAGCCGTTGTGGTGGGAGTATGGACAGTCATGGTACTAGTGCATCTGGCATATCCATCTGTGGTTCAGCTGTGGACACTGCAGGGGAACAGCTATATGGAGAGGTCCTCAATAACATGAGCTTCAGCGACCGTCTGGCACGAATCAATGCTCTCAAAGACCGAATGTACAGTTTTCCTTCTGGCTTCACCGACGTCCGGCGCGATGCTAGCGAACTCATTGCGCTGGTGAGATCCAGTGTAGGCCGATGCGACCGTGGAGTCCAGATGCCCATACAGGACGTCTCCCAGTACAAGCAACTTCTGTCCATTGAGTCGAAAGAACTAGGTCGGGCATGCCGGAGAATGGCGCAGGCCCACAGTAGTCCAGATGAAATGCTGCTAGCTGTAACATGTAGCTTTCAGGTGCTATGCTGTCTCTGCGAAGCTTGTATGTGTCTGGTCAGGGGGCTCGGACCCTCGGCTTCGTTCCAACAAAGAGAGGTGGTGGCGAAGGTAGACGAAGTTGTCATGAACTATATCTGTTTGCTTAAAGCAGCAGAGGCTGCCACCGTAGGAGCACCAGGGGAGCACAGTGTGAAAGCCCTGGTCCGCCACTCCAGCACCATGTCGGCCATTGCTAACGCACTCACCCGCTCCCTTAAAACGCTGCTAAGCAAGTAGAGGCTACTCCCAATTTTAGTGTGGCCTATTCAGTCTGTAGAAGCCTGTCTTTAAGCATCTTTCTGTTTATGAGTTGTCTGGAAGAGTTGTTTATATTTTTATATTGCATCTAGGTGATCTTTATATCAATATTTAAATAAAGTGTAAAGCTATTTGCAGTTAGACTTAATATTAAAGCTACATAACACTGAAGAGATTACTAAGATGCTAAAAGAAAGTCATCTGACTGCATTTGCTTTTTCTGATGACATTATTGAAATGTATATATACAAAGCCATACTGTCACAGACCTTTGTAACATATGTACCTAATAGATATTATAGCCTTTTACCTGTGCATTATATAACTTATTCAAAGTATATGTAATGTACATAATAATACAATATAATTCTGTTCTTTGCAGTAACATTGTTAAGAAGCCATAAAATACTCAGCTTAATTTTGCTTTAATGTTGAAGGGTTACAGTAAATTCATACAGTTCACTAAGATCATAGTGTGTAGTTTTACTACAGTTTTCTGCCAATGGTGATAAAAATGCATTGTCGAGTTCTACATAAAGGTGTCGCTGTCAGTCCAGTGAGGAGATTATTGCATTATATCTTCATGGTAATAATAAGCTAGGTCTCTGTTGGACTGTAAAAGTGGAGCGATTTAAACCCTGTTGCATCATAGATTTTTTTTCTCCAAAACCGCAGGATCATCATTGTTATTCTTATAAAACTGCATTGCATTGACCACTTTGACATTTTAAAATAACAAACAGAAAACAATTATTTAAACAATGTCCACAAATAACCGACTTAAGAAACTGCAGTATTATAATATCTTCAAGTACCCAAACTAAACTGTGTTGAAATGATATTAAATGAATTGTTTGTGTCTTTTATCATCATGTTTTGGGATATGTTTTGTGCTTGAATGCTGTAATATTTCTCAAAATGTATAAGGACCCTTTTTAATTAGACACTCCTTTTTTTCTTTAATCCTACAAACTATTAAAAAGTCTTTTACAGTTACATATATTGATATCTATGTAATTTTGTCTTGTTAATTTTTATTTCAATCACTTTATAGCTTGGATATTTGCTGCTAGATGAGAAAGCTGACACTGATGTGTTTTAAGTTTGACTTGGATGAGCCGTTCTCGGAGTCTTCCCATATTTGGCCCAATCTGCTCAGCTCATTGATAGTTGCATGTGCATTTGCAGCACTTGATTAGATTACCAGTCTAATCAGGATTTTAGAAGGCATGGTGTATATGCCTATCAGACCACAATGATCTAATCCAACTTTGTTAGAATGTTCAGACCGGGCATGACCTGCCGGGGTTGAATTTTTGATCACATCAAAAACTAAAGGAAGGGTAGTGGCAACCTTAAAATAATCCGATCAATGGGAAAACTGAAGTAGTTACTCAATCTCGCTGGCTCTGCGTAAGTGGAATAAATGTTTTCTTAATGTGTACAAACCACATTATCAGTTTTCAAAGGATGGAAACTGAATTGGTCTTTTAAAGACTAAAGATGCGTATTGAGATTTTGGGTTGGAAACAAAGATCTGATTACACCTAACTTTCTTATTCAGGCTACAGAGACATGAATTTTCTGCGACGACAGTAATCTTTGTCAGACTTTTTAAAACTATATTATGGTGATTACACACCATCTTTTGATGTAAATACATGTTTGTACTTCAATATAACTCAAAACTACAGTTTCAGTTTAAAGGTACTTTTAAGTTCAATGATATGTTTCTGGACTAACTAAAATGAAAGTTGGTTATTTGCAGAACTTTTTGAAAAGTTATTTCCAGCTGAAAACAAGCAAAATGTCTTGGAGTTTAAGTAATCCTGCTGTATCTCAAAGGATATTGACATAAATCATAAATCTTTGACTCAAAAGCATGACTTTCCAAAAGAATCATGCTGTCCTTCTACCTCAAGATGAAGAGTTTAAATTATATAAAAAATAATACAGACAAAATATTTTTTTCAAATTTCTGCATGAAAATCATTCTTAAACGCAAAAAAAGCACGTAAGCTCAGCTTATTACTCACATGTATGTATTATACGAGTAAATTACAGTAAAACTAGCTAACCGGTCAGGCCTGTGGTTTACTAGAGTGGGTCACGTGTCCACACAGGGACGCATAGTAGCATCATGTTCCACAGCAGCTGGATACAGTAGGGAAGACTTGGCCCTGCTCATTTGCATATTCGGCGCGTTCCACGCACGCTGTTACGTTGACCAATCACGTCGGCGAATGCAGCAAACCACTCCCGCGCGCCAACTCGTGTCGCGCGCTTCATCAGCTTTGTAGTACTGGCAAACAAAAGTTGGAGGATTTTAGCTGTCTTCGCTTTTGTTTCTTTCATGAATGCTTGGATATTTTTGCTATGTGTTGCTGAGCGCGTGTCGAGTGGGAAGTTATTTATAAGAAGTGTCTTTACGCCGCTAGATTAGCTGCCGATTGACTGTTTAGCCATAAACACACCGCGTAGGTAGAGAAGTAATTGCTCGCTCCCCCGTGGGATTTAAAGTTCAGCTAGTAGTAGCAACGCAGGCTATTAGCAGGTAGTTAGCTCCATTATTTCAACTTTGTGGATTGGTCACAATGGCAACAGTGTGCCAACCACGACGTGCCTTGGTGGAAATACCTGCACCACAACCCAAAATCGCAGGTAAGTCTGTTATGGACGGAAAAGTTCCCAAAACATCTTTAATTGCGCTCTTCGGAAAAGACGCTCCACTTTGCTATCATGTTAATGTTACTGTCACGCGCGCTCCCAGTGCTAACGGTCCTTAAATAGATAAGTGGGGGAAAAAATAGTCTAATAAATATATATTAAAGTTTAATTCATTTTATGTGCATTTTTTTTTATTAAAGTTGTTATATACATTGTAATAAATATAAACATAAAGTTGTTAAAAGGTATAAAGTTGTAATGTTTACATGTTTATTTCAGGTCGTATGAGGAGATCCTATTTGGAAATTCTTAGTGCTCGTTTGACTCCATCTCCACCTCCAAGGTCAAGAAACACAAATGCAAAGCGTCTCCAGTCCTGTAAGTACAACCTGCAAAGCTAGTGTGGTTTCATTTGGTGACATGACAAAATGTGTTCTTTATATGAACCAGACTTGTGGCCAGTAGTTTTCCAGACTTTCTGATAAGTTTTGACATTTTATCTTTGATTTTTGCTTCCAAAGATACTTTATCTGTTTCAAATGTGTGATTTCTTCTTATCTATTTAGTTGTATTTGTGCAAAAATACCAAATATATCAAAGCGGGAGAGGTATAAGATGGAATTCTAGCACAAAAAAATCCGAAACATTTACTGAGAATGTGGAATATTTCAGCATGCAGTTAATCATTAAAAAATTGTGATCTCAATTCAGACTTATATGCAATCTCATTTCCAAATGAGAACAATTTTTTTTCAAAAAGAAACCATGACTCTACCGCATTTTGATCAGCATAAAAACAAGCGCTGCCTCTTTCTCTCAACAAATGAACAGCAGGAAATTATCCAAAGGTTGTGTAGGAAAAAGAAAAGTGACATTTATTGTTTTTATATTCAGTGTGAGCTGTTGCGAAGTTGACATGACGGTGAT
>JBAMHX010000027.1:11309566-11341544 GCA_037177515.1 Pseudomugil tenellus | reverse complement strand
TGATGTCCTCTACTGTTTGATTTAGTGCTTGTGTTGTTCTTATTCTCAGATGTAAGTCGCTTTGGAGAAAAGCGTCTTCTAAATGACTGTAATGTAAAACAGTAAAGCCATTTCAGTATTCTTTCTGGCTCATAGTAAAAGTATTTTTTCTATGTTACTGGATCTGTGACTCCTCCAGCAGTTGCTTTAACCTGATAGTTTTCGCGTAAATGTGCTTTGCAGTGGACTTGTCCATCGGTGGGATGTGGAGAGGGAGGATAGAAGAGCATTGTGTGAAGATGGATGAGCACCCCACACCGCTCTCCAAACAGCAGCTTGTACAGCTGATCAGGTCCCTCATTCTAGTGGAACAGGTATTCTCCCCGATCATTGACATAAAGTTTGCTTCGGGGACACTCGGTGTAGATGTGGACGGGTATGAGCGTGACATTTGGTGTTATCTGCAGAGCCACGAGCCGAGAATCTTGGCATCAGACTTGAAGTATCTACAGGAAGACCTGCAACTCAAGAAGGCAAATGTTTACAGGTCCATACCTTACTCGCGGTTTGGCTCCAACAGGGACCCCCACTGCTACAGAAAGGCATATCCTCACCTGGTGGCTTTCAAAGTGAGTATCAGTGCTTATTATTCCTTTTAGGAAGTTCCAGATTGATGTATTTAGCAGAAAAGTCACATAATAGGATGTTTTAGACATTTTAAAAGCTGCTGTTTATCTCTAATTAGGGGCCACATAGATTGCTGCTCCTCAGGATGCCGCTTTTAACAGCATTTTTGCGTCGTCATGTGAACGTGTCGCCTTCTAATCCTTCCCCCTCAGGTTTCGTGTCAGGAATGGGGCCAGGTTCTTTTGAGGAACAAAGAGTGGGACATTTTGTTGGAGTACTCTCTGATGGCGTGGCGATACACCAGCGAGTTACCACAGTGGGACACGGCAAGCCACAACGCTCTCAAAGAACAATGCTACGGTACTCTGGCAGCTCAGAGCCTTGCTGCTCTGCAACACCACCGGCCCGAGCTCAGCAGAGGACGGGAGCTGCTCAGGAGGTAATGCGGAGCATCAACTCAATGCGACGCCTCATAATGAGGTTCCCTGAATGGCTCAGTTTGCGTTTAGCGTTTGCTAAAACGAGTTGGTGAAGGTTTGTAACCAGTACATGACTTAAACGAATAGCTAATCTGAAGAGAAATGGTGAAAAGTAATATTTAATGAGAGTACTATATACTTATTATTGCATGTTAGTATTTTACTATGCATAAGGTGAGTATATGCATAGAAAAGGAATTTACGAACAGTAAACACGACGTGGAAGGACCATTAGACTGATGAATAATGCTGTAAAATCGCCTGTATGATTCCATTTATAACAGCATGAATAATAGAACAAGAAATAATTGACTTGTATGTAAAATAATTTGGTTTTTTTTAAAGAATGCTGGTATGATTTTTAAGGAAAAGCTGAATATGAAAATCTGTTAGTCAGTCTTGTAATATTGTTGATGAGGAAATAAAGTCAGGCATGTTTAAAGGAGTAACACAAAAAGTGGCTATTACACACTCGTCAGAAATATAAAAGTTTCAGTTTATTTAAAAAAAAAAAAACAATCAATTTTGGTGTATCTATGCTGAATTTGATTAACGAAACTCTTGTTTCTGCATCCGCAGGTTGAAGATGGCTCAGCTGCAGAGCCAGTCGATTGTTCCCTGCATCGAGGAGTTGCAGAGGATCATGGGACATACTGATGATTTGTCTATGGACACCAAATGATGCAACAACAGCTGGATTCTCTGGTGTATAAATTGTCATTTATGTATTGAATGAGCCAAAAACTTTTTTTTCTTTTTTTTTTTTTTTGTACATTGTAGTGTTTTAGAAAAACCACTACAGTATTCCTCCAAAGGACGTGATGGCTCAGCACAGCGAAATGCAAGCGTGCATGAGGTGGCTGTGTGATGATCAGGTGATATGCAAGCTCCACAAAAGCCTTTTCTAATTCCATTTTTGTTTTTAAATATTTTTTTTCAAGCAGGGGAAAAATAAGTAGCTCGTCCTGCCGAGCTGGAAACAACTGCAAATGCAGGAACGCTTCTTTATAAGCTCATTGCGTTTCAACCTCAACTAAAAACACATAAAGAAGCGACACCTAAATGATTTAACTCGGCTGTTCCTCTGTAGATGGCCCTGCAGCCAGTCTTTTTGTGGAGCATTAACTCGGAGCCATGCAGGTAGCAGTGCGTCGGATCGTTTTGGAACTGCATAGACTGTAGTTTGCATTTACAAGTGAATTATAAAACATGAAATAGCCGTTTTGATCCTAATGCTGCGAGTGTGAATTTGTGGCCTTTATCTTGACTAGTTTTGTCTCTTGAATTGTCATTTATTGCACTGTCCTCTGTTGTCCTGGAAACTTGAATTTTTTTGATAAAATAGACTTAATTTAAATAAAGAAACACGTCTGAAATGTTCGACAACAGTTTCATTATTATTTAGTTACTACATAGAAAAAAAAATGTAAAATAAATCATAAATCATCAAGCCGTGAAGGTTGGGATTCAGAATAAAAGCGGACAGATCGGATCGGCTTCTCATGACCCGACATGTTGTTGTGAGGATCTCGGAACTGACCCACACGGTCTGCGGTGCAGCAGTGGGACAGAACGAAGCAGGATGTCCCAGAGGTTGGATTCATGTCTGCCAGTCGTCCATAGCAACGGTCACATGACGACTCAGACCATCACTGACCCCCAGCCAAAGTGTGCTGGGCTGTTAGCACATCGCTTGTTTCTGGTTCACATTAATGTCCTGTTGGAGGTGTTTTTCTTTTAGTAGTGAAGCCTCTGGCATCGTTTGTCTTGCTCTGCCATAAAAAAACCGCCATCCTGGCTGAGCTGCACTTCCTGTGACGACCCGACACCATGTTGATAATGGAGGAGCTGTCTGGCCCCCGCCTACAGCACCACGTATGTTTCATGTGTTCCTTTAGAAACGTGTTTTAAATGGTCCAATAGAAACAAATGTATATTTGATCTCTTAAAGTAAATGCATGATATTTAATTTTGATGTTTTTCCACTAACACACCTAATTCTTGTTGTTTAGCAGGAAGTTGCATCAACTGGAGGGTGTAGGATTAAGAGGAAGACTGTAAGTGAGAAATGAGTTTTTAAATTGCTGTTTATTTATTTATGTTGTGTAGGCTTGTTGAATATGTGTTTATGGCTGGAAAATTGCTTTTATAAATAAAGTTTAATTGAAAATGCAACAATCTTTAGATTAGAAACTTGTCATTTGACGTATTTCCACACGTTCTAGTCAAGTTGCCTTCTTTTAACGTGTTTATGAAATCTTGAAACTATTTTCAAAGATATAAAACCCTCATTTATTTTTATTTAACTTTTTATAAAATGCTTTTTATTCAGTGACGGCTCATTTGCAGAGCACCTGGAGTTCATGAAGGTTTTTTTTAGCACCACTAGATGGAGCCCATGTAGCACTATTCCAACATCTGGAGCTGGGACTGAGGAGGATGAGTGTAAATGGAGAAGTAGCTGTTGCCATGGTGCTATGAATATTAAGCTATTTTTGAATGCCATTTAGAGTTTGAGATAATGAATAAGAGGTTGTTGGTGGACAAGTAGAACTCCAGCTGCATTTGCATTATTTCTCATGTCCTTTTTTTATATCAGGCTTTTCAGAACTACAGCATCACACATTTGTTGCCGTGGTACTGAGTTAGGATGAGGTTTGTTTTACTGCATCCACATGGACTTTACAGAACACTGTCCTGTAATCCCAAATTACAACACAGTTGGGATTGAAAAGAGGTTTTTTTTTTTGTATTTAATCCAAGGTGTCATGGTTTTTTCCAGCCTTATATCGCAGTGAAAAAAGATTTCCTGAAGATTCAGCATCTTGTAGAAGCTACGTCTCTGCTTTTAATGATTTAAAGTCTCGCGTTTGAATTGGAATCATTTGCTTTAGCTCTGCAGCCGCTCTTTTCCTCATTCATGGTCACAAACGGCAGGATTTTCTTGTCTTTTATTGCATCTCCTGAGAGGGAAGTCCATAAAAGGAGGATAATGTTAATCGGAGATCATTACTGCACATTTTTCTTGTTACTTCATAGAAAAAAACAAAAGATCAGAGCTCTGATTTGCCAGCCAGACCTCCTTATTTGCATCTCAGAACAGTAAACTCTACTTTATATCACCTCTACATTTTGCTGCATATTCCCAGTGCTTTTTAAAATGCAGCTGGATGGGGAAAAATCTCTGGACTATATAGCAAGAAATAAACCCCCAACACATCATCCTAAAGTAGCTCCTGCTACACTCGATCACCACAGATGGATCACGTTCCCAAGGAGTTACTCATTCCTGCTGTTAGACTGTCACTTACATTGTTGGCTTTCACTTCCAGCAGTGTTTCTGCTGCAAATTCATTCTCCAGCCATCTGATAAGGGGCCTGATTAACACCTGGGATGCCAGGTGAGCATAATTAACTGTAATTAAGTGGCGGTGAGGATAGGGAAACATGTTGCAGGAGGGATTTGGCTCCAGTCAACACTGTAACCGAGTGTTTGGATTGTTTTAGGCTAAATGTGACATCTGTGTTTTTCATATTAGTTTATTATTAGTTTGCTTTGGGTAAAATGTGAGATTTTAGATGCAGCACACCTGAAATGATGACTCCATGGATCTGAGAAGGTCCGAAGACGTACGAGCCAACATTCATATGTTTTGCGCTTCTGTTTGCTGCAGTTACGATGTGACTCTGAGGCTTTTTTTTATGTTTAGATATTTGGGCCAGTCGAACAGCGATGCGGCTTGGGGGTGTCGTCTCACAGCAACAGGTCAGTAATCCATCTCAGCGGAGACACATTTGCTGTCAGCACGTGGTTCAAAATCATTTCTGAACGCAGCGTGTACCCTCAGAGTGATGTGGAATGTAGACGAGCGGGAAGTGTAGGAAGGTTTCCTCGCTAAGACATATGCGTGCGTTTTAATACCAAAATGCACGCGTGATGTGCAGCTGCGACACCCCCGTGCGTCTACGTGACGGATGATTTTTCGTGGGCTTCTAAACACTGACGAGCGCAAATGAGGAGCGGCATGAGCTGGCGTCTTGTCCAAAATGATGAATTTTTCCTGTAAAGTTTCGATTGAAGCATTAAAAAACCGGCTTTGTGTGCCTGCAATGCGGACCTGTTGCTTCAAAAAAGCTGCTTACAGCATCATTTAACACGTTATATATGCATTATTTTGGAAACTACTTTTAGTCGTACACATTCGGAGACCATCCTGGATCACAAGGAGGCGAGTTAAATAAATAGAGCCGCAGCTGTTTGTTCACGAGAGAAGTGTGTGTGCTTTAGGAGCAGGATTTACCCAAATGCAAAACATCAGTGAAGATGCACATTTAAATGTTTAAAAAGTAAAAGAAGTGGATGTAAAGGGCTGGAGTTTTGGGAAAGCAATGGAAAAGGCTCGGTTTGATGGGAAGGAGTCGGGTTGCTGATGGCCCAGAAGGCGAGGAGGTCCTGAAACGGTAATAGTAGGCTGATAGGAGCAGGTCCGGGTGACGAGACAAGCAGCAATGAGGTCGATGCGCATTCTGCTGGATTTGGAACAGAGTTTGTTGCCTGGACTTGATTTTTTTTTTTTTCTTTCAGTGAGACTGATGGTTAAAGTGGAAGTAATGCAGTTCTGGATGTTTTAAATAAGTAGAATGTGTGAAGCACAGCAGTAAAAACGGAGACCAGTGTGTGAGAGGAAGCATCATCTGTTTCTTTCTAACACAAACCACCTGATAGTGGAAGACGGCGTCTTTTAAAACGTACTTATTATGAAGTAATATTCCTGCAAACACAAGGTGTATTTGAACACCAAGTTATTATAAAGGGAACTCGTGTGAGAGTTGCTAACCTAAACGTTGAAAGGAATGCATGACTGTAGGCAACACGAGTTTTTAGGTTTTATAAATATAATTATACGTTTGGACAGATGCAACTGTAGCACTAAATTTCTCTCAAATCAAAGTGGAATATGTGAAAATAGTCTCCGCATCAAGTCTTTGTGAAGGTTTTAGTCCTGAAAGTTCAGGCTCCGCCTCCAAAATGACTATAAATGAGCATGTTGAATTTATTTTTATTAACTATTATTAACTATTTTAATTAAAATGTAGGAAATGTAGTCATATAAAAAATGAAGCTGTTTGCAAAATGTGATTACTGGATCTAATGTTGGAAAAAATGTATATAAAACATAAAATCAGGCAGTTTTTCTTTCTTTCTTTCTTTGCTGCGTGAAACCAGTTTGCCATCGTCCGAGTGTTTTCCTGTTTCAGATGACGAGGATATGAGACTTGTCTGCTGCACATGTAGTTTTTGTTTATGTGCTTCTGATTTTGCCAGCATCCTGACATCAGATACGATGTTTGATTTTAGCTCTTCTCATCTGGAAATGTAGCTGGAGGTCTGAATCTTTAAGATTGGCCTGTAAATGCAATCAGTAGCACAATGACGCATTTATTTCAATAGTTTGTTCTTTTCTCTTTATATTTTGGTCTTTTTTTCTCCTTTTCTTCAGAGCAAAACCCGAGCAATTTGTTCTGTGTTCTGCTCTCAGACCTGCACACTGGTCCAGTTGGACTCACTCCATTTTATTTTATTTATTTTTTTCTTTATACACTGAAAGACACGTGGGTGGAGATTGCGTGACTTGGATATTTTGCGTGACTTGAACAGCTAACATATTAAAATGTCCCCGACTTGCATCATTTGGCGAGACGTCTCCGAGGAAAAACGTAACGTTCACGTCGGGGTGTTTTTTTTAGACGACTCCAATGTTTGGCTCCCAGATTTGCAGACTGAACTGCAAATGTTTAAAGCGCAGGTTGACTCGGAGCGGACCCTCAGGTCAGCGAAGCAGGTGCTCATGAATAAAGAGGATCTTAAAATATGCGCCAGGTTATTAATTACAAGCCTGATATTTTTACACGTAGCTCCTTTGTCAACGGTTGTTGATGCGTATCTTAGTTTTTATACCTTCCTCACCTTCTGCCTTTTTCAAGGTGGCTTTTGGGGGACGACAAACTTTTATTCTGAAGACGTGCGAAAGATGTTGCAAAGCCAAATGACAACAGCTTTCCCGGTGTTTTTTTTTTTTTTTTAAAATTCTTGTCACTTAGAATTATATTTTAAGCTGCCCAGTTCTTGTTTTGTGCCTGGAGACTACATGGCAAGGAGCTTGTAAGTTTTTTTTAAAATATTCCACAAAGTTTCTTTACTTTATGCTGCAATTATGTCCCATTTGACTCTTTTTGCAGCGTTGAAAGTAAGAACTTGTGATTCATTTTCTACTCGGAAACAAATACACGAATCATATATTAGCTGTAACATATCATGTGGTGTAAACAAAAGCTAAGCTAAACACATGAAATCCACACGGCCAATAATAGAGGAGGTTGAGCCAAATGCAGAGACGCTGAAATGACTCATTCTTGTTTCTTTAGAACAAATAGCAGCTGATCTCATGCATCCCCTACTTATAAAAGCAGGAATTTGGTGGTTTTAATCTTTCAGGTATGTTTAACCAAATTCTGGGGAAAGACATCAGCACTGATGCTTAAAGCTGTTGCTGCTGCCCATCAGTCTGAGAAGCGTTAGAAAAGCGTTTCTAAGCAGCCTGGAAAGGAGGAGACAGCTGCCAGGATGCCGCTGCAAATCCTTCTGAACAATATCCTGCTGTTCAGCTCCGTAGAGGTGATGGAAGCAAACCAGCCTCCTCATTTAGATAGCGCTGGAAACAGTTGGTTTATAACTAAACAAAGCAGGAACATGAGCTTCCAGAATTTTGTCTGAAAGGCGCAGCAAGCCATCCCATATGCTGCACCACACTGTGCTCTCCATCACACCCTGGCTTTGCTTTCCTGGACGCTTCCTGCTTCACAATGCAAATGGACCTCATCAGGGTTACGGAATCCTGCCAGTTTTCAGGCGAACCAGGGCGCGAAACAAACCGGTCATCTCTCATGGATGGTATGAGCGGCGCCGATGTGACGGCGACCTCAGTCTCTCCAGCCTCGGGTAGCGTGTTAAATATGAAACTTTGTGACAGTTCGGTTGGGAATTGCTGCAGGACAGAAATTCTTTTCTCTAAGCAGACGGCACGTCTTCGCTTTGCAAAGCTGGGTCTGAATGAGCATCATGTAGCTGTGTCTCTTTTTGGAGCCCAAACTGAAGCCGTTTGGACTAGTTATGCTCGATATAAAGAAATTCTACCGATATTTTTCTGCCTGTCATGACCGATAAGTGATAAATTAGCGATATTTTTATGCAGTTTGTACTGAAGGCAGTGATGGAAAACTGATATTTAAGAAGCTCTGGCGTATCCGTAACACCAAACACACAGTTTTGGTTCTTCAAATATTCATGTCTTTCCTGTCGTAGCACTAAAATGTGGTCATTCAAATAAAGTGCATCCCTTGATAATTCAGTAACAGATGTTATCTACAAAGGTATCTGTGTTTAAATATGACATACTGAATAAATATTGGTTGATAATATCGGGCCAGATTTACTTATTAGACAAATATCTGCCGATACCGATAATAGCACCGATATATCGTGCATCCCTAGTTTGGTCAGAACCTTAAAAGCGTTATGAGGTCATTTGTCTTGTTGCTTGGATCGAATGACTGACTGGGAAGATGTTTCAGTCGTCCAGATGTGAAACATGATGTTCGTGTTGGTCCCCTGATGCGGTTTTCCAGACTCTCAAGGACCAGAAGATGCTCTGTGTTGCAAAATCTAAAACCATAGTCGGAGCAGGGTATATTTTCTGTCACATTTTGTTTTAATATATATATACACCAACACACACCATAAGGAGTGAAATATTCTTATATTTGTCCTTTTTGACTTGAGGCATTGTGCTTGGTCAATGGCGGCTCTGTTGTAAATCATTTAGCATCTGACAATGTGAAGAGGGGGGAGGAGAGATCTAAACAGGCTGGTATAGCTGAGCTGTGAGGCCTTCAAATCTCATTTACAAGAGGTGCAATGCTGAGCGAGTAAAATACCTGAATTGTGTTTGAGGATTAGTGACATCACCTTACTACAGATCCTTTTTTTTCTCTTTTTAAAAATAAGCCCCTGCTGTTGTCGAAGTGAACGTTTAATATTTTTCATACATCAGACAATAAACAAGTAGACATTAAAATTCCCTCTCCTGCCTCGGAGCCCGCTGCCCTGCATGACCCAGAACATAATAGCAGCGGCTAAACAGGTGTGACCACTGTGTTCCAACACTGCGTGCAGCAGGAGAGTGTGAGCGAAGGGCGACAGTGATGGACACTATAATCGCGGGTAGCGGGGTCTTAAAATGACAGAGGCGCGCCATAGAGCAGCCTCGAGGGGGCCCAGTCCCAGGGTCATGTGTCATTAGCTCGGTCTGAATTGGCGGCAGGCTGAAGGAAAGCGGAGCGGCGGGGATAGCGATGCTGTTTTCATGGCTGATTGGAAAACGCTGGCAGCCATTGCCTGTCCTCTTCGCCTCCTTTCCAAGGGAATAAGCTCCATCCAAGCAGCGTCTGGCAGCCAGAAGATTCCTCCCACTCCTTCAACTCCTCTGCCAGATGCACACTGAGATGACATAAACCTTTATTTTGACTAGTTTGTGCTGCTATATGGGAATTTCAAAGATGCAAACTTGGCAGTGTTGACGGGTTTAATTCCACCCATAAATTGAATAAGTTTCTACATTAGCCGGATTCCATTAAGGTCCATTTAATGACTTTAAGCCAATGCGGCTGCATCTGTGTGAATGCAGGCGTGTTTTTAAATTCTTGTCTGGTCAAAAGTGATTCGAGGAACTAAACTTTTTTTTTTTTTTTTTTAAATGCACAGGGTTGCTCTAATGCGAGCTTGTTTAAAATGAGATGAAAGTTAAATTACTGCCACCGAACCTGAACACAGAAGTGCTGATGGTGCTGGAAGCAGAAGACAAAAGCAGAGAGCTGTCAAGTTCCACAGCAAGCTGGGTTGAGAAGATGATTACGGGCAATTATGCAGCCGCAAATGCCCTCTGAGGGGAGACCCTCCGCATTCTGGAGGTCAGCCAGGATAGATGTACAAATGGCCACTCCGCTGAGCATCTGCTATTTCTGTAACCATGGTGATACGTCGTAGCTTGTACTTCATACTGAAGATGTAGCATGGTGCTGTTAGAAGCTTGTGGCTGTTAGTGTCTCGCACTTTTCTGAGGCTTGTTTTTACATCACCCCGTGCATTTTGGGGGAATCGAAGCAGCTGAAGCACTTCTTAGCACTTTTGTAGTACATTTTTCGTGCCAGGATGGGAATCTGGACCTCCGGCTGTGGAAAGACCACAAGGATTATTTACAGTTCTTGCAGCTGCTGCTGTGTGTAATAACTTGAAATAGTGAATTTTTTAAAAAACTGCTTTTCTCATTGGGGCGTTTGAGTCAAATTTGTCTGACAAAATCAGTCGACGACTTGAAATGCTGTCGTTTGCATCAACTATAACAAATCAGATTAATATTTGAGTAATTTGGAACGTGTGTGTGTGTGTGTGTAGCAGCATGTACTAAGTGTAATGTGAGTTTTTATTGAGTTGTATACACAGCTTTACATTAAACTTGTCAGATCTTTGCTAAACACGCCATTTTCTGCTTTGGACTTTTGGTTTTTTTAATGAATCCGATGGTTGAAGTCTGAGAAAATGACACATTTTTGGCATTTTTCTGAATTTAATAACCACAAGTCCCAGTAGCATGTGGAGGAATGATCCACAGCCCCACCAGCCTGGCAGCGCTTCCTCGTGCTGCGTACCAGTTTGGCCGCACGCTGCTGTCCACTGGTTTCCTGTTCCTCATCCAGAATTTGCACTTGTGCCCATGTGGTTGTGTTGCTCACTCTGGCATGAACTGGGCGTACAAAATGATCATACAAATGTTAAATAGCGTCGAGGTCATTCCGTCCATTCGCTTTATTCTGGAGGCATACTCTCAGATAGACCCTGTTCTGGGGGGGGAGGTCAGCATTGTCATCTGGTTGCAGAAGCTCATCGCTCTGATTTTATTTTTAAATATATAGGCTATAGTGTGTAAGAAAGCCACTCGGAGGTGTTAACATCCTTTTTTATAAGGATTACAGACGGGGACGTGTGGGTGCTGCTCTGGATGTACCTGCCAATGCAGTCTGAGCCCGATGAGGAGAATGTGGTTTTGATGAAATGACAGTTTAACACATTTAATTATTTCTGACTTATTTTAAAAGGAATCTTTTTATTTTCCATGAATGTACACAAAGCAAAAAAAAAAAGTCTCTAAACTAAAATCCAAGCACTTGACTGCTAAAGCACGTTTGGGTTCGGAGGCTGCTTTACGTTCTCTGTGGTCTCTGCAGAGCTGCATCTGTTCTTCTCTAGCCCCTCTGGAAATAATCTTAAACTTTGGTTTCCTTTTTCCGTGTGTCCTCACAGAAAGGTGCGTTGCTTGGTGTCTGCCTTCCTTTTTGTGCCTGGAGATTTGTCATTGCAAGGTTTTCTGATTGGAACATGTGGTTTGCTGTGACAGATGGAAAAAGAGCAGAGACAAACAGATGGGTGATGGAGAATGAGAAAGGACAGAGATGAGGAATGAAGGGGGGGGGGGAGTCGGATAAATGGATGAATAAAGTGGACAAGGAGGGCGTGTTTTGTTCTTGTTCTTCTTGCTACCACTTGGGTTGTGTCTGAAATGATGTCTCTTTGTGCCGTGATGGCAAGAAATGACATTTCCAACGCAGAATGTGCCGATGTGCACATGGCGGCTGACCCGAGAATACAGAGATGGAAGTGAGGACGCTCTGTCCAAAACTTAAATGTTGTAAAAAAGTAATCGGAGTCCATTTTGTGCTATGATGTAATGTGCTAACACCTCGTCCTTATGATCTCGGTGGGACAACCCTGGACTGAATTGGCGAATTGATAACCTGCCTTGTAGTTCTGGTTCTGACTGTCTGGATCAGATAAAGGTTGCTGATCCGGTCTCATAGTACCGGCCGCAGCTAGTTGCTCTGAAGGCTAGAACCATGTTGGTTCTCCTGCACTCTGCTCAAGCTTATCTGGTCTGTGCCAGGCGGGGTCATAGTCTCTCCAGTTGAGGGGCCTTCCTCCAACGTCCCTTTCAGGTGGGTGTGGGGTTTTCATACTCTGATGGGTGCTGGTTGAAAAAACTTTATTTATTCATTATATTTGACATTACGAGACAGACAAATACTTAACTGGTCCTCGTGGTGTTCAGCAGTTATGTTCTCACATAAAGGCTGGTGATGTTTGTTTTTTCCTGTTTTTGCTCCTGATGATTCTTTTTGTTTTCCCGTAAATAACATAAAATATTAAATTTAGGAACATGTGTTGATGGTCCCTTTTTATTTTATTGCACAGTTATGACACTTTTTGTATCTTTTGTCCTTTTCTCTAATTTTGTTTTTTACTCCTAACCATTCCCTTTTGTTGCTGTTGTTGTACAGTATTAACATGTAATACAGCAACTAAATGAAAAAGGAGCAACAGTCTTTTACGTCCACAAAACGTCATTTCCTTGCATATCATTAAGGTTCCCCAGTATTTATACATTTAGGAATAATATCCAACCACATGAATGTACAACCACTGGGGGTTTGCTTTTATTTCTTTCTTTTTGCCTGGATGAACAACTGCTGATATTTATTTTTGTTTATTTCTTTAAACATGTCTATTTGAAATGGTGAGTCTGAGCCCTCCGTACATGCCAATCTTCCTTTCCAAACAGGAAGTCGTTACAGAGGCTCTCACCCCATCACAGATGGTCATTTAACACATCGCTGGCAACTGCAAATGAAGCAGGAGCAGGAAACCCCGCCTGACTTTCCACACAAATGTTTCTCTCTCTCTCACTGCTGTGCTGGGCTTGATTTTCACGTTTTCCTTGATTCCATTAGTTTGCCACAGAGTTGCATGTAGTTTGGTTTTGATGTGGAGGATTTTTCGTTTTTTTATTTCCACCACTTTGCTGAATAAATACTCACGAGCATGGTTTAGACGCTGTAAACTCTTCCTGCTATATTCTTCTCTCCTCCTTCCAGAAAGCATCATCTTTTAGAATATCTGCTGCTGCGCTATCGAAATTTGTAATGGCCAGTTTTGCTTTGACAAGCTGCCTTTTATAGCCTTTTGGTGCACTTGGAGCTCCATTGGTGATAAAACAGATAAAGTCCTTTTGACAAGTTAAAAATGAGAAAGCGGTTTTGGCTGACACCCACGAGACAGCCAGTCCTCCAGTTTCCTTCTCAGACTGGTCCTCCACCGCTCTCGTCGTGCCCCGTTTACTCTCGTTTCCTGGAAATGCCTTGCTTATTTACTGTCTGTACAGGGTAAAATATTAACCAAGACGCCTCTCGAGGATGTTTTTCAAATGCCGAGCGATATGACTAGCTGAGCTATTAAGGGAGAGTGGAAGCACCATGGGATGTAAACACTGGGCCCTTTTTATTCATTGCACCGCTCTGCATGTGATCCGACGCGTCCACGATAACATGTTCTGCTGCTTCGAACTATCTTTGTCGAAGCCTGTTAGCAAGCGATCGGAGCTCTAACGATGTGGTAGTTTTTAACTTTTGTCAGAATCAAGGAGTAGCAGAATTTAAGGGCCCTGGGTGTGAAAAATTCACGAGAGATGGGGAGGGGTGAAAGAGTTGATGAAGCCGAGCTGGCAAGGCTGGGTGTCTAAATCACAGTTTGGAATGGACTCTCGGTGTGGCGATTGGCTGTCACAGCCGCAGATGGAGGACGACACCCACAGGAAAAGGATAAATTGACTGATAAGCGCACAGTGAGGTGCAGGGCTTCTGCTGGCAGGCAGGCTCTTGAGAGGTAGGTGGGAGAAGGAGCAAGGAGATGGGAATAGAAAAGGAAAATGAGTCAAGAGGGAGCAGGCAACAGATGAATCTCCATCTGTGTTCACAGGCGAACGGGGATGGCAGCAAGAAAACAAGCCAAGCGATGACTGAAGTGCAGCTTTGGTGGCGTACCTCTGGTGGGTTTAGCGCTGTGAAGGAACCCTTAAGTGCATTTTGATCGTTCTCCTTTCTGTTCCAACCCGAGCGGCACATCCTCCTGTAATAATGAGCTGGGATGAGTGGCATCACACAGCTGCTTCTCAGGAGGCCAGAGACACCGCTGCAGTTGTAGCAACAGCAAAGAGTTTGTTTAATCAATTTAAAGTCGGGCGTGTTGGCTGGAAGGACTGAACTGCCATTATGTAATGATATTAAGTAAAAAAAAGATTAAATCTGATGTAATATTCTTAATAATGCTGAAAACCTTTTGCTAAGTAGAATAAACTATGGAGGAATTCAGATGGTTTATCATGAAATATGCCTCAACTTTTACCGTTTATTCTGAACTCAGAATATGTGAAGGTAACATTAAAGTTAATAAATACTGTACATGACCGTCATTCCTCTCAATGACGAGGGTATTGGTTGCTTTAGATTGAGAAGAATATAAATTTAATAATGAAAAATAAAAAGTTAAACATACATTAAAACGTGAAGGGACAAAACATTAAGACATACAGACATGGTACAAGGTTATAACCCGGGGAGAATCTCTCCAGAGATCTGTCGTCACACAGAAGTCTGGAACTATGCCCCAGTCAGATAGGGGAGCTTTGTTTAAAGACTTTGGTCACGTGCATCAATCTGGGTTCTGTTCTTCGGCTACGACAACAAGATCAAGGTTTCAGCCTAAACGTTTCCCTGATGGAAGGACGCCGGCCTTGCAGATGGTTTACTAAGGTCATAATGACATCAGTTTAGGAGCCTTAAGGTCGGACCTTTTAACTAGACATTAAATAAGAACAAGGTAATTAAGCTAATACATGAAATTCCTCTACAATACTTTGAGGAAATACCCATAACCTGGAGCTTTAACATACATCTGAGCATGTTTAAAGTTCTGAGAAAACTAGCAACCGTTTAACGCCACATAATTCTTTCCAGACTGGACGGAAGCTGACGGCTGATGTCTTTCCTTTTTGTTATTAACACACGGGCTTCAGACCAGCAACATTCTGCTTTTATTCAGGTGCTCACACCGATGGAATCCGGCCATTTGATGAGCAGCTCTGATTTACTTTACTTTCAGATTTATTGCATATTTATCTTAGGATCAGAAGTTGTAATTCCTTTCTCATGTGCTAAATCATAGATTAACATGAGTTCTAGTTTTTTTTCCTTCATTTTATTTCATCTAGCATGTTATAAAAGCTGTTGTAACCAGAGACTAAATATTCATGCTTCCTTGCTCCAGTTGCTCTCTGCTGCAGCAATGTATGCACATGTTACAGAGACATCTGGAAGCCAGTAAACACCATGGTTAAAATGTTCTGATCTAACTGTACTCATTTAATCGCCATCTCGGTGTACAAAACGTATTTTTTCTTTTTTTATTGACTAATTATGATGCAATGGAAAATAAAATAAAAGGAAATAACATTTTCTCGCAAAATTAAATTGGATTTGGAATGACACCTTCAACGGTGTTGTCGTCGCCATAGTTACGGCTGGTATACATGTGATGTGCGACGGAGAACGTAGTGAGCTTCGTGAGGGCACTACATAGTGAACGACAGCCTGTGTGTTTGTATCAAAGATATACACGATAAAATGATTATTCTATTCATAATGCAACTGGTCGGCTTTTGATCAAACGCAGATCCGTTTAAATGCCATCCAAAGGTCCCACAGTTATACCCGCCTTTTGAGTTAAATTGCTTCTTTCAACAAATTGTGTGAAGTTGGCTTTCACACTTATTTCACATTAAGTTTATTCCCTTTTGGTAGCTAAAAACCGTTAGAATGAAATTTATTGCTTCAATTTACATAAGTCTACAAGAGAAAATATATTAAATTGATAGAAATGGGAAAGAAATCTCATTGCCACATATTCAGACTGACAGGAAATTCATCTCAAGTGCTTCCTTTTTTCTCGTTCATCTTGGAGGTGCTGATTGGAGTTCCTCTGTGAGGGGGGGGGGAATCATGCTGAACAAGTGCCTGTGTGTGCATCACAAAGCAAGAATCAAGATCTACGTTCACAACTGCTTCTTTTAGCGCTGATTTGAGAAAAAAGGGAGAACGGCATCGAGCTCCATCATTTTGAAAGAGCCTGGGGTTTGCTATTTGTCCAAACAAAGAACCCAGTGAATGAGAAGATGAAGAAGCCGATGGTCGCTTTGGCTAATCTCCATGGATACGGCGTGCAGAACAGCCATCGTTGCTGCACTCCATTGACCTGGCTTCATGGTGGAGCCATGCCAAAGCTTCGAGGTTAAAAAAAAAAGACTTTGACCATATGAAACAAGATTTTCTCCATCTGTCTCACGAGGAAAGTCATACAAGTGGAAGCACAGTGGTGGCGGCATCATGGTGTGGAGACGTTTTAAGAGATGTGGATTGGATCAAATCAAACAGCTTTTGGTTGGGCTTAAAAATGACCACACAGTCATTATAGAGCTCAGAATGATCCACTTAAACCCCTATGAGCAACTGCTTGCAATACATCTTTGGGACATGTAGCTCTAAACCGCTAACAACATAGAACAATAAGTAAATAATATCCATGCGAAGGTAAACTGGGATCAAGGCAAACGGAAGCTAACTGAGGTTTTGATGCAGACAGTTCAGGTCTGTTCTCAAAGGTTAAGTCTTGTTTAAAAATGTTCTCAGCCCATTTTTGAGCTGTGATTTTATTAAGATGAATGTTCTCCCATTTTAGTGTTGAAGAACTGGGTTAGAAAAGACATTTCAGCATCAGCACAACGGCAAGTTAAAGTTGTGAAGTTGCCACATGCTCCATTGGCTCTCTGCTAATCTACATGTGGAAAGAGGCCAGACCTGCTATTAAAGATGGAAATAACAAGTAATGCTGCAGACAGTAGAGATCTCTAGCAGCTACACTATTATCAAAATGAGAATTTCTTGCATTAAAAAAGGCGTCCAGAGAAATGATTTTCTCAGATTTTGTTCCTTTTAAAATGACATTTCAGAAGCAATGCAGCCCTAATAATTAAAGTATCGTAATGGATTCATTAATGTCCTGTTGTGAAAGCAGGAAATATCCCATAATGCAGTCAGTCCAAATGGTGCAGTCAGCAGAACTTCCAGGACTTGGACTGAGGAGAGGCAGAGGAGCACAGTTTCATCCTCCTCACTTCAATGGTAATTATGAGTCGGAGAAAATGAAAATGAACCTACTTTCTGATTTTTCTTTTTTGATTACTGGTAGAAGCATCATTTTTAGAGTGAGACAGAGGAGGAGGATATGGAAGCAAAACGGTTAAAGCTAAGGTGAGGATTTAACATTTCCAGCAGGAGCCAAAGAAAGCCTTTTCTATACAGCCACTGCATTGGTTTTAAATGTTTAGCAATGCAAAATTATGCTGACAATGCAAAAAAAAAGGAAGGGGGCGCAAATCTTTATTTTTATTTATTTTAATCAGAACTAATTTCTTTTTATAGCAACCATACAGTCATCCTCTAATTTTTTCATCCCCCCATTAAAGAAAAAACTGCTGTCACTGCGCTGAATGTCAAAAAATAATTTGTGAAAATTCAGATTTTTTTTTTATTACTCCTGGTTTAATACATTTATAATAATTATAAAATTGATGTAAAAAGGGAAACAAGATGTAGTCTTTAAATGCAGAGTGAATAAATTTGAGGATGATTTGTATTACTGTTTGAGATATTAATTTATAAGTTAACGGACATGAAATGTGATCGACTCCCTCGCATTAAATGTTCGCATGTGGAAGTGTCTTTAATGGGGGGGTCATTTGGTCCTGTTTGGAGAGTTGTAAGCTCTGGTCTCCACAGAGCTAATTTACTGTTTGCTTAGAATCAAATGCAGGAAGTGGACTAATTGCCAAGGGGATTGTGGGTAAACGAGACCAAAACCAATCGTCCAGTGGAAATGTGACGTTCCTGAAGATTCCCACCTACTGAATCGTGTAGTAAACAGTGGATCTTGGGACTTGTTTTGAAAGGTAAGTTCAAATGAAAGTAGCTTTTTTTTCTCCAGAGTGATGTGGTTAATAGCTATAAAATGATTTTGATGACGCTACACCCGTTCTTGGTGAAGCTATTACTTTTTTTTCAGTGTTGCAATTTGCAGATGTTCCGTGTGCAGTTGAGCATCAGCAGGTTCTGCAGAGAACCACATGAAGTCCCACCTTTTTTTTATTAGGATGACAGCTCGATATTTCCATAATAGGGGAACAATTATAATCATACACTGATTTTTTTTAGAATTGACTAAAGTGTTGTATAAAGTTGGCCTTACTAGTTGAGGAGGA
This sequence comes from Pseudomugil tenellus, assembly GCA_037177515.1. Classification (NCBI taxonomy): domain Eukaryota; kingdom Metazoa; phylum Chordata; class Actinopteri; order Atheriniformes; family Pseudomugilidae; genus Pseudomugil; species Pseudomugil tenellus. The sequence goes on along the minus strand of JBAMHX010000027.1, from coordinate 11,323,144 downwards.
AACTTGGCCACAGTAGTAAGTAATAAATCTTGGATGGGAATCCAGCGGCTCCTAATGCAGCAGTGCCCGAGATGTTCTCATAGGAAGTGTCATAGCGACCAGTGTTAGAGATATTGGGGGGGTGGGGGGGTGCAGCCACAAAATGAAATTGAAAACAAGTTGAAAAGCTTTAATAATTTACATCCTTTATAAAAGCGTTTTCTTTCATTAGCTATGCTAGTATTACGGGGGTTATTTCCAATACCAAACTGAAATATTAACATCCCATGGAACATGAACTGATGTCACCAATGAGACTGCCCCCCCCCCCAGAATAGAGCCTCTGCTGCACTGCACTCATTATTTTTGAACATATGTGACAATGAAAGACTTTAAATGAATCCCGCTTTTAAAAGCTCCTTAGATTAGCATGCAGGTTATCTTGTCCTGTGTTTTCATGGAACGAAGTTTGTTATACTGGAAATTATGACCAGTTAAACATTAACTTATCTGCTCTGGCCTCAAGCGTTTTACAGCAAATATGCAGTTTAGTTTATTTCGGTTGCGATTATTCTCACAGTTGCGACTTCTGGAGAATGACACCTCACACACCACTTAACATCGGGGGGAGGACATGGACCTGATGGACAGTTTCAAGTACTTGCGGACAGGAAGGGACTTAAGAAGTTGTTCAGGAAGGCCAGTCCTATCCTGGGCTGCCCACTGGACTCTAGAGGAGGTGGGTGTGAGGAGGATGTTGGCCAAGCTCGCATCCATTATGAACAACATAATGGACGACTGCACCAGACAGCGGAGGGGCTGCGGAGACCCCGTCAGTGTATGAAGGAGCACTACTGCAGGTCCTTCATTCCCACTGCTGTCACACTGTTCACTTAATCTGAACAGTCATGATACCATGTAATGCTTACATTTGACTGTGTACACCCCCACCAGATTGTAATATGATCGTATCAGATTGAAATATGGTGTGAGGAGGAACTTTGTTTATGCATTTACATAATAAATTCTCTCTCACCCGCCTCCCCCCGATGTTGGCATAAGGCTAGAGTAACCTATGGTTACATCCGTTCCCCTCCATCCCAACCAGCTGTTTGGCAAACCGTAAGTTGATTTGTTAGTTTACGATTTCCTGTTGAAACAGCGTGCCAGTTAACCCCAACCCCAAAAAGAAAGTACAAACTGTAATGCTGTAAACATGTTTATTTCTGCTGTGAGGTTAGTTTTTGACATGGGAGTCTATGGAGATTTGTTCTGTTATGGAGCCCCTGGTAGATGAGAGGAGGGGGAGAGGCTTCGGGTTATGGCGCTTCTGCACAGGCTTCTCCGCTGGAGGTTTCTGCTTGGTATCCCTCCGCCCAGCACCAGGGTGTAGATGTAAAGTTTCCATGATCATTTTAATCTTTTTTTTTTTTTTTTAAATGTAACTTAATTTAAATTGATGCAAAAATGAGCAGATTTGAGAAAATGTGACTGTTCTGTCACATTTGGATGAAGATCTATGTACTTAAACAATCAGCAACTTAGACTGAGACACTTTTGGTCACGCTTTGATGTTTGAGGAGTTGAAAACATCCTAAATCCCTTTCCATGCCTGTTCATGAGCATAAATAATAATAAAAACTAAAAATAATTTTAAAAAAGTGCAGTTTCTTTGGGTTATAAACTATCAGATTTACAAAACACCAGCAAGACATCCATCCCAGCTTTATTGTCAAGGCATGAAAGGTCTTTTTTTTCCTCATGCCAGCTGTACATATTGATAGCAGACTGTGTGACGCTTCTCAGAGGGCCTTAGCCCGGACACTTATTCCAGCATCCCTCGGCTATATTGTATGTCAGAAGATAGGATGCGCAATATACCCAAACCAAGAAATGAATCCACAGAGATTTCTTTGTGGCTTGTCCAGATAATCCCTTTGGTCAAAGAGAAAGAAACCTGCTCCTTTTTGGCTTCAGGCGTCGGTGGGATTCTCAGAGGAGACAGTTTTCATTTCAGTTGCTGTATATACTTGTGGTGTCTATTTACTATTCTGCGATCCATTTTGGAGATACAGGATGAATAGCAGAGCTCAAGTAGAGAAGGCATGTGAGGTAAAAGCATGAAAAATTTTAGAATGAACTTTAATTGATGAAAAAAAATCACGTAATTTAGTTTTGCAATTTACTGTCCTGAGATAAGTAAATAGCTTCCCTTCAGGCTGTCTGCATCCACACTACGGCTTTCACCTGAAACAAACACATTAACGCATGAAGCCGAAACTATTTGCTGGTCAGAGGTGTTTTCATATTTGGCTAGTCTGTGTGCTTTTGTGTGTGTGTTAATGCTTATGGGCAAACATACAAGCCTGTCTGTGTGTAACAAGGCACCAAGTTGCTCCCATTCCTTGAAGTCCCCTAGGCGCCGGGGAGCATCTGCAGCCCTCTCGTCTCCATATGCCCCATGCCTCTCAGGCGCGCTCAATCATTAATTCAGGGTGATTATGAATTAACAAGGCACCATCACTCTTTCCCCTGTCAGGTCAGCTTGATTTTCCATCGCTTTTTTATGAGTTCGACATTCAAAGAAAAGCTTGTAGTTGTGAAGGAGACGCTGCTTTGGGTGGATGGTTTGGCATGATGATGCCACTCGTTTTCTCTCTGTAGAAAGGAAGGTTCTCACAGGAATCAGGAATTTTGTGTAAAGAAAAGCGTGTTTGTATACACAGAGATTAGCTTAAAAAGCTGGAGAACTATCTGATACACATTCCAGCTCATTTTTGTGAAAACTATTTAAGCCCATATGAAATTCTCCTCAGGTGGACAGGATGGTGAATGGCTCCTTCGGGGAAGGGCGGGGGCTCAGGACCATGCAACGGGACAGATGCTTGCCAACACGGGGGGCCTTGGCAGCATCATCCTCCTGGTTAAAGAGTTACACAGCTGCTCTGTTATATTGGCAAAACAATACAGCGACAGACACAGCAAACACAAGATGAGAGATTTCCAAGTGCTGTGGTGCTTTGTAGCCTCTAATGCCAGATGACAGCAAACTGCAGTCGCTCGGGTTGAATCCTTTTAGTCCATATATGTGGTACAATTGACTAAAGGAAGAAACAATGCAAACTGAAGGCTAGGAAGGAGAAATAATGTTCATTTGAATTATACAGTGTCTATGAAAAGTGTTCATCCAACATGTGGACACGCCGCTTGTCATTGTTTAGGTTTCTAACAGTTTTTCTCATGATTTCTTTTAGTTAGAAGTACTTTTCAGTTCCACAGAAAAGTGTCTGGAATTCTATAGAAGACAGCTGCTCTGAGATGTTCTGGGTTATTGGCCATCCACTCTGGTTTAAACTGGGAGGGCCATGAACTGTGACACTGAACTAGCACCAATTAATATGAATGCAAACAACAAATGAGTAGCCAAACAGCTCAACAATAAACAGTTGCTATGGCAACTTGATTTGATCACTTAAAACTGAGGCACTCTGTAACAATAATGTTTATTTATTTGTCACATGTCTACCTTTTTTTTCATCTAAAAGTAAGGAAGAAATGCTGAGTTACTGTACCACCCACCCTATTGGGCTGATATTTATTTACACGCATTACAGCTATTATAGCTAGCATCAATATCGGGGACATTAGCCCTACTAAAGAGAAAAAAAGTACTTTTGTCTGTAAGTTGTATTACTAGCGTCTGCTTATGAAAAGTAACGTCATGACTTAGCATTTCTACAGCACAGTGAAGTCATGTCATTCCTGATATTTTCAGTGTAATGTTACTTTGAGTAATGAAGTGAAGTAATATCCTTGTCTTATGGCATCACCCCCAACGCTGGGTAGCAGGATTAGCCATTTAACGCTTTGTCTCGGGAACATCCCACATACAGCGTTACTTCTTCCAAAGAAGCATCATGCTTCCAGATGTGGCTCCATTTTACAGGGGAATACACGGGCTTCCTGTAACTGTATATTTCTTGCCAACAAATGTTGTGACAACAAAGAAATTCTCTATTAAACATAAGTTTCTTTATTTTTTTGGTACGTTTACATGAAAATAAAATGTTATTTAGAATTATTGTAAATAACTTTGGGTTGGGATAATTACAATCCGTTGTTTGTTCTGCTCAGTTGCTAAGGAGATCGTTAAAGGAGCTAATTCAAGGATTAGCAACAAATTCTGTTTGTACACAATTAGAATTTTTAACTAAAATCTAGAATCTGGGTGTCGGATCCATTTCAGACTGAGATATAGCGTCATTTTGTTGGTATGATCTTGTATAATTTTTATGAAGCAATCGTAATACTTCCATCAGCTCTGGGTGTTATTTATTTTGTTAATGTTTAGGTCTCGGGATAACATTTGTACTTTAATAGTTTTATTTAACATATGGTTATCTCATCTAACTCTTTTGCGCTCATAGCGTTGCCTCTTCATGTCCCGCCCCCGCACACACAGCTGAGGCTTGTTAGCTCGTTAGCTGCTTTAGCAGAATCTGTTTTCTCAGCAGTTGAACCATTTATTTAATCTGGAAAAGAAGTTTTTATTTGTAAGTTTAACTTCTTTAATGCTGTGCTAATTTTATGACGACTCCCAAGTTCCCAAAGGTGCTTGCTGTAAGTTCACCCCATTACCCAAACTCTTAAAATCTGTATTTTAAGTGAATATTTAGCAAATTTATGTTGATATAATTCTGTATGTATCTATACGTTATTGGAACGTTCAGTTGCCTTCCGTCTTTTTGACAGCAACATGGAGTGACACAAATTATTAAATAATAAACTTGATTATTTGAGCCTTTTTAAAGCATTAAGACGCGTGCATGCAGAAAAGCATGTTTTTTAAAAAGGATTGTTGAATGGGCTAAATTATCTAAATCATTACTTGCCCATTTTTCTAATGTATAGTTCGGGTAGCAAATTTTTTAGTGTCATTTTCTTATAAGCTGGAAACCTACTAGGAATAATTGAGCTTTTTATTAATGCAATTTTGTATGGTGGTATGCATTCTAACAGGACTTTCTGAAATGCAAACTGATTTTATTAGTTCTTTATAATCCTTTGGTGATTAAAAAAAAAAGATTTGTGACTGTTAATTTACCTGCACGGTGTGTATGTATGTATGTATGTATGTATGTAGGGGTCAAACCTGTCATTTAAAAAAAATAAATGAGAAAATTGTTTAATATTTTTAATGAATTTATTAAGCTGTTGTTTCCTACTTTATTTTTATTTCCCTGGTAATCATCTCATTGCAAAAAAATCTGAGGCCAACAAATGGCTATTTTTGTGTGGCATGCGGGTTGATGCCGTCAAATGTTAAACCATGTGACAAATTACAAACTGAACAGTGATTTTCAACCTTTTTTTAAGCCAATAAGTCACCTTTCATCCAAGATGTGGTCATAGACCAAGTTCACTTTAAGTTATAATACTTTGCATTGTTCATTTTCTTATATTTATTTATTTGTGTTTTTGTTTTGTTTTTTGTTTTTTTACAAAATTGATTCAGTATTTTGTCTCTTATTTTACTTTGGCTCATCCAGTCTAGACTGTCATATATAGTTCTTTTTAGTACGTTAAAACCTAGCTGAAATAATCAGACTAAAGTGAAAAACACGACTGGCTGTGATTTAGCACTCTGTATGAAAGGTTTGAGTTTGCACTGTTTAGATTGTAGTAAAATCAATTAAATATGCGTAACATGGGTTTTCCCTGATTATCAGACCAGCTGTTGCTTTATTCTGTTACAAAATAATAAAAAAAACATGCAAAGAAACTAAACCTGCTATAGAACTTGCATCAGACTCAGCATCAGCATCTCTAAGCATCCAATAAAACTGTTGCTGCAGCACATTCTGGAAGAGGCTAAGAAAAATGTAGGTTTTTACTGCACTGGCGAAAACAAAGCAAGAGGAGTTTAATTTTTTAGTAAAGATTTGGTTAATATAACACGTTACATTATTATATGTTTTCCTGATTATCTGCTAGATTCCACACTGCAGGTTTCAGATCAAAGCAGGATTTTGTTATTTCTCAGACAAAGGTGATGATGGTGCAAGCAAGGAGGAAACAGAGAGGTGTTCACTTTCATTTCCTGGTGCTGGGTCATGGTGAAGGCAAATGGTGTCATAGTGTCCAGCTTTTACGACTGAAGCCTATGCACAAGTGGTAAAAATTCCAGTTCATCTCATTTGCTGGGAGACCCAAAAAGGTATCAATCAACCCCATTAGACTGCATGTTAAAAGGTCACTTTTACAGCAGAAAAAAAACATATTCACAGCCTGGTACAAAAAATTTACCTTCATGACAACTGTTATGGGGCTGATTTTTAATGATATTTATTTTTTATTTTTTCGTCACTAACTCATCCGTTTGGATGGTGTTTACTCTAGAAAACACAAAAAGGGGCAAAAATATACGATATCTGGCAGCAAAGCCCAGATTTTCTTTTTTTTTTTTTTTTTTACAAAGTGTTGCTTTCTTGCGTCATGTTTTGTCTTTGTCCCTGTAAAATCAAGTCGAAAGGGTCAAAATACTTATTTGTCTAATTGTTGGACATACCATGTACGTTAAACAGATTATCTCCTTTAAATGGTCGCTTACAAGTAAAGCCCACCTTTCTGATTTCCAGAATTGTTGACAACTTCAGATGAATTCTTTCCTTTTTTTCTAAGTCCATAGATAAATAGTCGTAACCATACTGTCAGGACTAAGTTGGTACATGCCGTGGCAAAAGCAGCTCAGAGTGAGCGCTGCTAACCTTGGATGTGATGGATTGTCGCTTAGTTCAGAGAGCTTATGATGATGACTGCTCTGCCTGGAGTTTGGGAATGGGGTCATGTATCGGGGTTTCTTTTTCTTTCCTCCTCTCCCGCCATTCCTTGCTAGGAATTAAAATGTATTTTTGCTCGTAGCAAGTATGCACGCGGTTTGTTGCAGACAAGGAGAAACCATTAGGACTGCTGTAATGCAGTTTTTGGCAAGACTGAGACCAAAGCATTCATTATGTCGGTTTCTCTTTAAGAACAACTTCATCAGCGCTGACTTGTCATTTAAGGACAAAACCTCCTTTTGTCTTTTTGGATAAAACTTTTTTAAAAGTTATTTGACAAACTAAAGTAGTCATTGCACATGGGTATTGACCTTGAGAAATCAAGAAACTGTCAACAGATTGCCTCCCTCCCCCCTCGTTGGCTCGTGTCCCCTCTTTATAAAGGCAATTGTTCAGTTTCTTCATCCTTGAATTATACATCCAAACCAAACAGAGAACCCACCTTATCTGCTATCATCTCGTCTCTGCATGTGTAAATCGCTCAACAATGTTCTTTTTTCTCAAAAACGAGTTGCTTTTAAGCATGAAATTTAAAGTATGTGATGGGGAAGCACATGACTCTCCTGTTGACATGAAAATAAACTCTTCGTACCAAATAAGCATCTGTATTCATCTTGCACACTCTACTCACTCTGAGTGCCTTCTTCTGAAATTGCTGCTTTCTCATAGCAGGCTCTCTTATGATGTGATCTGGTAATCCATCTTCAAAAGCCCACCCAACCCTCCCCTCTCTCCCTCGCTCTCCTGGGTGAACGTAGGCGGATATGCTGTAGCCCGAATATCATATGCATGAAAAATTTGCCATCCCTGCATCTTTTAGCTTCGAATGTTGCAGCACAGCAGGTGATGGATAGAATGTGTCACTTGCTGCAGCGCTCAGGGCAAGAGGCAAGCTTTCGGAGGTGGGGAGGGTTCGTCCCTGAGTGTCAAGGGACTGAAGACCGAAAAGTAAAGGCCAAAGACCTCACCATGTTGTTCATGTTAAGTACCAAGAACTGACAGGGACACGTGATTCGGGAGAGACATGCATATGTCTAATTGATCTCTTTTTGTACCCAGATGTGCATTGTTTAAACTCCAGTGCGTATAAAGATTCTATTTTTTTTATTTTCTACTACTTACTTGATTAAAAGAGGAGTAAAAATGCGTAATGTTGGGAGTTGTCGAATTTAAAATCTTTATGATCACTGATGCACAATTGCTGTTATGTATTATAAAATGCTTAAGGCTTCTTCTATGTCTGTTGGACTGATTTTAAAAGCACTTAGCCAAATATCAGCAAGTTGTTCAAGCAGCATGACTGAATCCTTTCGGCACCACATGATGCTCAGAGAACACGCACTGCATTCATACGGACAGCGTTCGCTCTGCTTAAACCTGGTTCCATTCATGGTTAGTGTAGTTCTTTCAAAGTAAGTGGAACATGCTGGAAACTGGACCTAAGGAGCAAAACTGGGGGGGAGTTCCTGAAAGTGAACCTTGGTCTGATTTGCTTGCAGTGTGAATGCAAATGGATCATCAGGTGAACCAAATAGAGGAAGAGCGGTTGGATATATTGCTCATACTGGCCAGAGATTCGGATGAATGCTACATTATGCTTGAACAGCAAAGTAATAAAGGAAACCATCTTGGTGTTGTATGACCCGTTTTCGATCCTGGCCAATCAATGAACTGGATTTTCTTCTTTCTTGTTAGGCGGAGGTCGCCCAGAGAATATCGCCCTCTAGTGAGCGGTTGTAGCTCCGAGATGTCCAGGCGGTTCTATCTGGAGCATCAGGAAAGCAAACCCAACCAATGTAACACTTTTCAGACATCCCTGCCCACACTACCAAGCCTGTAGGATAACTGGGCTCAGTTAGTCCAGACTAGATTAAACTCACAAGCCGGTGTTAGCTGTTATGTAGGAAACGGGTGGAGAACAAACTTTTAATGAATGTTGAAGACTTTTTTTTTCTCGTGTCACTGTTTAGGAAATCTGTATCTTGCTGTATGAATGCTTTATCTCTTAATACCTTACTTACTTTTATTCAGTTCAATTTAGTTCTTTCATGATATTTGCACATCCTTTCAATTTATTGCCTTTTTAATATTTTGTTTCAGTATTTATTTCTGTTTAAGTAAAGCACATTGATTTGTTTTGATGTATGAACTGCGCCATACAAATGCACTTGTTTTAAATCCTGTCTCTTCTCTGAGCTCTCTCCAGCCAGTAAGTCCAGTGCGATGTCTGTTTGTCTCCTCTCTGATAAATGTCCTGATAAGTCTTTGAATAAGCTACAGTGTGCACTTTGTGTTAGTATTGAATAGATTAAGATAGCAGATACGAACACGTTCAAAATGATTAATATGATTATTTTGAATGATGCGTCTGTAGCTCTAAGCTTCTAACAGCTAGGTGTGAACATTCTGTATAAAAGCCACTTCTGACAAAGTGAAGCAAATTTGGACGTTTCAGTGAGTTAGAGCTATAAATTACTCCGTTTGGCCATCTGTTCTCAACAGACCTGAGGTTTTATCTGAGATTAATCTTATAAGACATGAACAGTTCCATAAGCAAACCACTTCTTCATCACACTGGGGTCTGTTCAATTCTTACACTTGAGGCCTACAGGTTTCCGATGTTACCCTGCTCCAACACAACAGACTAGAAAAAGCATTTTACAGTTCTCCTCATTCATGTTCACCCATTAACTGTATTCAAGCTTGCCAAGGTAGGAAACAACTTTGGAAAAAACCTGTTTTAGACATGTCTCTGCTACCAGACATGAATGGATCCCTGGCAGAAGGTTACAAGTTATACGATCCATTTGCTTCGTATCAGGTGTGTTGGAGCAGGAAAACATCTGTGGAACAGCCCTGCTCGAAGCCAATTATCTTCCAAATGCACACAAGAAACTAGACGTTTACATTTGTGAAGCGTAGAACATTTGTATTTGAATGAAAACAGTGAAATGTTTTCTGGGCTCTCGTGGACGTGGCATTAAGCGTGTATGTCTAACTGCTGACAGGCCTAATAGCAGTTTTGTGTTTTATAATTGACTCAGAAACGGCTGTGAAGTGCTATTCTGAGCAGGCAATGAGCAAGGCGGCCTTCGGCACTCGCAGGTCCTGATATTATTTCAACAGGCTCTTAGTGGCACGGAGAGTCATTGCAGTGGTCGAGAGCTAATGGGCCAGATGTAGGAGCCACCTGTCCAGCGCCAGGGTTCCGTATGCTGCCGCTGACGGAGGCAGTCATGCAGAGCAGCTGTCTGCTGCTCGCTGCTTCTCGGGCAAGAGGCTTATTGCAGCTCATTTAGAGGAGCAACTGTGCTCATCACTGTTACATTCTTCAGGTTTTTTTCCCTCCTATTTACACTCATTTAAAGGTAATAACTTAAAGCCAGTATTTATATATTATTCTTTATTTTTTCACGACTTTAGCACAGCTTGACCTTTGTTCTTAAAATGGAGGTCACAGTGCAGTGCTCTGAAGCCAAAGTCCATCACTCTGAATCAGCTTGTCAGCAACATGTGGACACATTTAGAATTTCATTTGTCTATACGCTGCTGTTTGTAGTATGTAGAATGAGGAGTGTTTGGCAGCTCGCCCATTTAATTAAGTTAACAGTGAAGAAAACGGAGCATCTCTGGTAAAGTGGCTAGTGGCAAATAGAGCTGTGAATCTTAATTGTGGAGATAAATGAACAGGTAGGTCTGGAGGTGTGTCATCTATCTGTGAACAGAGATGCATTAGTGCGGCTTCACCCCGTCACCATTCAGCGTCCTCGCTAACCTCGTAGACAAAACGACTTCGTGGGGAGAAAGCGGGTCTTTGTTTTAGATGTTCTCCATCATAACGTGCCTGGAATGAAGACAGAGTCCAAATTGTATTTCCATAGACGCAGGTTTAATTTAAATCTAACTTCAGGCAAGTGATGGTATTCTAGACAACGCAAGGCAGCATTGTACGTATACTTGTTTAAATATTCATAGTGAGGTGGCAGGAAAGGGTTTTTCCCTCTCTGTGTGTATGTGTGTGTGTGTGTGTGTTTTTAAAAAGGCTGGAGCTTGATTTACACCAGCAATAAGTTTGTCAGCACAGAGGTCGACAGTACCCCCAAGCAAGCTCGCAGAGCTGTGAAAAAGATGATGGCCACCCACTGGTGATAATCTCTTAAACTGTTCAGCTGGACAGAATTATGTGACCTGCACGTTAGAGCTTTAACTAGATTTACACAAATATTTACCCCAAAATGATTATTGGGGTCAAACGATCTGACTAGCTACAAAATATTTGTACAGTTGGGATGCTGCCAATTCTTTGTCATTTGAGTTTAAATATATTAGGAAAATATGAATGTTTAATGGACAAATACAAGACTTTGACCTCATTCTCTAAATTGGGTCTCAGATAATGTGGTTTTTTATTCTTTTAAAGGCATTTTGTTCAAGATATTTTTGCTCAATAAAAAAAAGGTATTGCAAATACTATTTAATCAACACATTTCTGCCAACTAGATACAGGTTGTGTTCATGTTCCATGTGAAGACATGTTTTGATTGTAGCAGGCTTGATTTTGGGAGGGCAATGGAGAAAACTACTTAATGCAAGATCCCAGAAATAAGTGGAAGATGCCTAAACTATAGGATTATTTTAATCAATGGGAGAAATAAAAAACTGAACTACTTCATCAAAGTAGTTCAATGTCAATCCCTGAGTGTCTCAACAAAAAGGAACAAATTTACATGTTAAAGTAACATTTTGTCAGCTTTTAATGTCATTTTAGTAGCTTTTTAGATTTGTAAATAACATGACATTTAGCATGTTGGACAAATTGTCCATGATGATGGCAGTACATCATTATGGGACAGACCTTCTTTATTTTACTGGTCTGATCAGAGTTTCCATAGCGTAGGAAGACTGTGGGATTTGTTATTCTGTGATTGGACGAAGTGCATTGTAACTGCTCACTGTCCTACTTCTGTCTCATCTATGTTTTTTTTTTTATTAAAGAACTGCACAAAACCTAAATATTGCAGTAAAAATCTGGTAATGGAAACACTTACATTTAGAAAAAATAACTCAATTAGTGCTAAAAAAGTTTTTGTACTCATCAGATGGTTTATCAGATGTTTTGGTAACTACGGGCCTTGCAAGTGTTAGTGCTGCTACACACCTTTAATCTTTTTTTTTTTACACACCTTTTAATCATATCATTGAATACATTTGCTGACTAATGCAAGGTTTGATCTCAACATCTGCACAAGTTTCACGATGTGAGTCAGATGTGTTGCAGCAGGACAACTCGCAGCATTTACAGCTATATGGTGAAATTTTTATAACGCTTCAGTATCGCTGTTATTTTAATCTTAAATTTAGAGTCGTGTCCTTTTAATTGATGTGTGTTAGAGCGCTATGACTAGTTACAGCTGCGTACTTCCTGCTGGCTCCACCATGACGGAGCCCTCTCAGCTCTACCTTTTCATCCATTTTGGGATTTTCCGGTAATGACTAAACACCAAGATGGCGACGGAAGGACCTGCCTATTGGCTTCAAATGTGCTCTTTAGAAACCTATGGGTCACGTGATGGTATGCTCTGTCCAGTATTTATACAGTCAATGATCAGAGGTCATTCTGCCATATTTTAAGATTTATGGAACACAATTAAGGGAATCGGTCTCACACAAGTAACAATGTTACAATGTACAGAATAATCTTTATTGCTCAATTTTAAACTTGTCCAACAACAGACGTGTTTATTTAATCCTCATTGAAAGAAATGAATAATCAATAGAGTTCCCTGATAAGTTAATTGTTTGCTGTAGCTTCTATTTTTAAGCAAACTTTAAACTAGTACATAGCTATCCCAGCATATAGTCATGGCATTATTACAATGTTCTTTTTATTAGCTAAAAATAATTTGACTTGGATGAAAAGCTATAAATAGTCTAAGTTCAGTGCTGAATTGCAGGACGTGAAACGTCAGAAAGTACCCTGCCCTTTTCACCCTGTACTCATTCAATAAGGAGAAGATCTGCTTTTCTAGAAATATGTGAACTCTAAGGTACATCAGCTCTGTTTGAATTTCCAGCTCTCTATCACTCATCACTGTCTGGACCTTCCACTATGTCTTTAATTCTGGAGCGACAGGGTGTCACTGGGAAAACCCATTGAGCGAACTGCTGGATGATGGCTTCATGCCCTTCCCCATCACACCTTTGTTCCATCGCCCTCTCCGAGCCATGACAAGGCAGGGGACGAGTTATCACGCCCGTCAGCTTTATGAGTCCCTGTCTACTGGAGCTGTGGTAATAAAGTCAGTGTGCTGCTTCTTCAAAATGGGGTGAGTCAGAGCAAGTGATGGAAAATTGGTCAGCAGAGTGTCGTTGAGGAGGGGGAAGAGTACATTCTACACCAGCGGCATCTTTGGACGCATTGTTGGTTTGATTAATAATATGAGGAAAAAACCCTCATTCCTCCAGAGTATTTTCCACCTGAGAACCTGGCTGTAAAAGCCCAAAATAGCCCTGAATCCTTCAAAGCTCACTGAGAACAGAATTTATATTTATTGTCAAAGTGAAGGCTGCTGTGAAAGCTGCAGTTTTATTTGCTCTGGAATGAAAATTCAAATGACTTCCTCCAACTTGGAAAGATGACCATAAACTAAATACATGGAGCTGTCAATCATTGTAGTCTATGCTACGTGGGGGGGGGAGGAGAGGGGGGGGGGGGGGGGGGGGAGGGGGGGGGGGGGGGGGGGGGGGGGGGGGGGGGGGG
>JBAMHX010000027.1:11283585-11296199 GCA_037177515.1 Pseudomugil tenellus | reverse complement strand
GTTTATATTACTTCGGGAAGGAAAAATGGAAGTTAAATGACCCAAGTTTTTTTTTTACCGCACAAAAAAGGAAAAGGGAGGTGGAGGGGAAAAAAAAAAAAAAAAAAAAAAAAAAAAAAAAAAAACAGGAACCCAAATAATCACTAATTCCAACCGAGGCATGTAGAATAGTGTATGTATGGACACCACATTCAACCTTGAGGCAGATGGGCAGAAGACCACCAGGAGCCACTCCTGCCAGTTAAGAACATAAAACTGGGGCTACCAGTTCACCAAAACTGTAAAATGTAGCATTGATTTAAATAGCCAATATAAAGTGGATGCTATTTGATTTTAATGTAGTTGTTAGGGATTCCACACACAGTGACTTAATTGTGCTTCCCACAGACATTCGATCTCAATCCAGTAGAGCACCTTCGGGATGTTGAACAGGAGATTCTCATCATGGACAAATCTGCAGCATTTCTGTGAAGCTGTCATGCTGGTATAAAGCAAAATCTCTGAAGAACACTTCCAATGACTTGTTGAATTTGTCTTGAAGTTCACTCAGTTCTGGAGGCTGAAGGGGGCAAGGTGGACCCAATAAAATGGCCCGGATTGTAAGTGAAACTGAAAATCATCTATGCCATCTATCCACCCAGCACCTCCGAGCAGTGGAGTCTCTTCCACAACAACATTCGACCTTGTGAACCAAAACAGTTTTGGTATTCACTCTTGTTTTGAGCTCCTTGGGGGATTGGATTATTGCGCTTCCCACAGTAACAAGGAAACAAAGTAGAAATTTTGTACACTTTATTCTTTTACTCTGCATTGTGTGGAAGGTCCATGCGTAGCCTCCTCTTCATGTTGGTCACATTAAGCTGTTTGATGGCCTCCAGTGCAGTTGAAATTTGTTACATTCTACCCTGTACAGCCCACCCAAGCTGATCCCACAGTGGTCATGGGTTGAGGTCCCGACTCACAGCAGGTTATTTTGTCCTCTAATCCCAAATTCTGGACTTTCTATGGAGGACAGTGTGGTCCTCCAGGAGAATGGGGGCATCCAAAGTATCCTATAATTACTTTAGCCAAGTGTAATTACAGTGCTGTGGACACAGAAACATTGTAAAACTGGAAAAATTACCACACAAAAATAGGAAAAATGGAGCTTTAAAAAACGGCACTTACAATTGTAACACTATACAATTAATTGTTAATGTACAGTAAGATGTTTTTTTACTGCCTGCTGCAAAGTAACTGGTATTATAGAAAACTCTCAGCAGCCGCAACAACTAACTTTTTGTCTTTTTTTCTCCGTGTATAAAAGAGTTTTTGTTAAAAGTGTCCAGAAGTTTGTTAGAAGCTCCAGCTTTGCTGCCAATATCATTCTCCAAGTCTGATCAAGCCAGAGGCAAGATGGCAAGATGCCCCGCCTGTAGCCTGCATTTTAAAACTGCTCCTGCCTGCAGCTCTCAGATGAGTTGAAACAGCTCCAGCGCTGCAGCTTTTAGTCTCCTGGTCGATGTCATTTTAATGGTTATGAGTGTAAAAAGACTGACCAGGTGTGTGCCGAGTATGTGAAGGTTTGTGTTTTGTTTATATATTCAAAAACACTTTACAAAAAACATTTTTTAATTAATTAATTTTTTAAAAAAAAATACTTTTTAAGTTAAGTTTGACTTAATTAAAAAATTTCCAAAACAAAACTGAGATTTGATATACTAAAAAAGAGGCATGTTCTATGACCTCATCCAATGTCAAGTTTGCAGAGTTTCTTTTTTTTCTCATGCTTTTCCTCTTCAAACCTGTAAAGCCTGCTGTGCCTTCTAACTGCATCGGAGAGCATGATGTAACGCCCATTACATAGTACACATCATTTCATTCAGAATTGGTAGGAAGCAGTTGAGAGAAAGCAATGAATTAGTTCACCTATTCAGAAAAAGAAATGCAGACCAACTACAAGTTGTTACTTTGTTACAAGTTGTTACTCTTCACGTTTCAGAGTCGCAGTGATGACATGAACATCTTTGCATTTAGCATTCTCTGCTTGTTTATGTGGTTTGCTTGACGCTCCATATGGGACGATGCTGTTCTCATTTCATTACGTGCTCATATAAGTGCTCGGGGTTTGGCTTGTTTCATTCGGATGCTAGTGATTGGTAGTCTTTTAACAGAGTTTCTCCCTGTGGTTTTGGTATGATATATGTTTAGATTGACTGAAGTGTCAGTGAGTAAAAATGATTTTATTCTGTCATATTCCGTCATTGCACAATCTCTCATGATGACATTAACAGAGCTGATTGGGAGAAAACTTGCTTTGAACAGAGCGACTGACTGTGTGGTAGTGTTGATGTAAAACAGCATATAGACATATATTACATGCTGCTTTCTCTCACTTTTTAAAGTTATGATGGAATTCCATGTTAATGTTTGGTATTTGGACCCCTGAGCTGAATTCTCCTCAGCTAATTCTCAGTACCACATCTCCAGCTCTAATCACACACTACAAACACACACAACAGTGGTGTCTGATGACATCTGCCAGCCTCGCACCACTAACACAGCATAATGAAGCTACACATCTGCAGAAAAACACACTGCCAGCTGATTTCCCCCACAGCAACATGGCTTCTTCTGCTAACTGTTCCTGGAGAGCCAACATTTCCCTCTGAATTGCTGTAATAAAAAAAAAAAAAAGAAAAACTTTCAGGCCTAGTTTACATGGACAGGACAAATGGGGGGAGTGATGATGTACCTAGATAACGGAAATGCTTCCTTAATGTTTATGAGACTGCTTTTGAGTCAGACGACATGCGTGTGGTGAATCATGCATCCGGTAGGTTAGTGTGCAGTTTCACTTCATCATTTTTTGATGGGAAAACAATATTTGACTATTTTTCTGGGTGGGTTTCAGAATTAATAGGCTATTTATATAAAAATCAATGTTCCCTTTAGCTGAGGGTGGTGCCCCATTCATATGTCCAATTCATGTTGTTTAATCACTTAATAGATTTAAAAAAATCTCTACGAAATCCTGTTCACCTCCTACATTAGTTTGAATTATAGGTGACCTCAGAATAAACTGACTTCAGTTTCAAAATAATCTTTTCCCAGTTTGAGGAATTAAAGCAAATGTGAAACTCCCCATGGCGCGGTGCCATCTGCCTTTGACACAGCAGTTAAGCTGAAACTAATGAGCCTGTCCCAAAGGTTCCAATGTTAGCCATTTATGATCTGTTTGCTTGCCTGTCTGACAAAACCTTTGTAAACTCCCACATCTGATTCACTCATTAACCAGTTAGCTGTAGCGCGACTAGATTTTTCCATGTTAATCAGGTCTTGGTCAAAGGGATTCATCGCCAGTCAATCTTTAGCCATTTTAACCCTGTTATGGTTCATTTGCATATAATTCATATTAGGTAGTGCATGTTTGTAGTGTGTTTAACACAGTTTGAAAGTTTCATATCAGCCTTTCCCATTTTAAAATGGTCTTTTGAAATCCAGTTCCTGGCATATGAGATTTGCCATAAAGCAAAGATGGAAAGTGAAGTTATGAAGTGCAGTTTCATACAGGGCAATAGTGGCTGTAAGGTTGTACATAATAATTTTTGTAGGAGACTCAGTTTACTGCCTGAACAGACCCAGTGCTATACTGAGCCTCAGTGGACAAGGTCCACTGGTCCAGATCAAGGCTTTTTAGTTTAATTTATCATTTTATAAATATATTTTGTATTCATCATTGGCTTGAAATGAGTTTTTATACTGGGATTAAAATATTGTCATTTGAATTGGTCTTAGCTTTTGTTGCGCTTAGTGCAAGTTGTGTGTGTATACAATCCCCAAAGATTTAACTTGGGGACATTTTCCACTGAAGTAGTAACATAGGCTGGTACTTCTTTGGACAATGGACATCAAAGTCGTTTAATAACATGAAGAAAGAAACGTGCCAGCAGTTTGGAGACATTCAAGCATTTTGAATTATTCCAGCAATGCTACAAGACAGCAACCATGGATGCATGTTTCCACCTTGTCTGACTCTGGAGACCTCATCGCATAGATTAAATCCAGCTGCCCAACTCTTTTCTATATTCATAAAAGTACTGAGTTGCTCCCATTTCATTGGCTGATTACATATTTGTGTTAACAAGCAGTTAGACATAAAGTTAGTCATTGTGGACAGTTTCTTTTGATATTTCTGTCAAACTACCTTCACTGCAGCCTTTTATCCATGAGATGCTGGCGCAAAGTCCTGACCTGTAGAAATGCTTGCCTGTGTTACTTTTATGGAAGTTTCTCCTATAAAAAGGTCAGAGTGCCCGTCACCGGTCCAGAGAAGTCCAGTTGGTTTTATTCAAGGCTGCCATGTTGGGATTGCATCACTATTGTAACATGGAAAACATTTCAATATAGAAAAAATGGAAAAAGACACTTGTTTATATGGAGGCAAAACATCTGATGGTGCGTCTGGGAGGAAGAGAAAAAACAGCCAAGATATTGCTGCTTGTCAAATGCAAGGCATTGCTTTTGATAAAGCATGAGAGCATATTGCATCGCGAGAGATGCGCATCAATATTTCTCCTCTATTGTTTCTCCTTTCATCCGAGATGATCTATGTCATTTCCTACCCACTCAGTTTTGTCTTGCTTCATTTCAAGCTCTTATAGAGACCTTCCCTATATCTCTCTGTCACCTGCTTGGCTATCAGCAGGAGTGCATCACTTTACAGTGAATTACTGATCAGATATTTTCCTTGTTCTGGCCTTTGTGGTTGACTACGGCCACATGTTCTTTTATGAGATTTTCATGCTGGAGTGATTTGCTGTTTCACAGGTCAAATTCAGCTGCACAGGACTTTTTAAGTGACCGAACAATGCAGTTGCAAAGTAATATGCTGCAACGTGTCTGCATCTTACCATTTTACACATATAGTGTGTAACAAAATGCTGACTTATAACTAAAACTTTTGTTACTCAAATCAGGTAATAATCACACAAGACTTGTGTTGATTAGAAGGTAACCGTTTCAGTTGGCTGCTAACAGAACATTAGATGTGAACTCATTTTTTTGTTAGAAAGGGACACCGTAATTGAACATAATTAAATTTGATGGTGAGCTTAAACCAGGAGTATTCAGTTTGGTCCTACGAAGGCCACAATCCTGCAGATTTTCCATATTTTCCTGCTTCAGCACACCTGATTCAAATTAAATGGATCTAACAGCCAATCAGGTTCTAGACAATGACTCATTAATTTGAGTCAGCTGTGTTGGAGCATGAATACATGGAAAACCTGCTCGATTGAACACCCCTGGCTTAACCGCTTGATACCAGTTGTTGCAAATATTTTGTATTTTGCTAATTTTCCTTTAATATAAATAAAGGCACAAAGGAAAGGAAACTACATACGCTGACTGATCCACATTAAGCAATGCATAAGAAATCAGTCTGCAAAAAACTGCAATAGTGAAGAAATAAAAAAAATGCTGTTAAATGTGAGATTAAAAGAGCAGACATTTGTTTAGATAGAAGCATATAAAGAAAATCTGCAACAGGAAAATGCATCATAGGAAGAGAACAGCTGGTAGAAAGCCCGTGATGAGCAACCAGCAGGTATTTCAGCTTGCTGCTGTCTGGAATCTATAAACCTTTTAATGCAGGATACTCCAGGAATTAAACATTTACCACCCCCCACCCCACCACCACCACCACCTCCAACCAATTCTAATTGGTTCTAATTTCTAATAGAAACCTTGGGTTAAGACATACATGGAGTCCAATTTTAAAACTGTTTTATTCCCTGATAAATAATTCAAATGGTTAGGATTTATATAGCATCATATAAGATATATGTAGGCATCCAAAGAATTTACATTAAATTCATTGTTCACTCACTACTCATCCATCCATAACTCCATCCATCCAGATTAAACCAGTATGAGGATTGTCCAAACAAGGCTGTGGTGTCAACAAGATGGTGGTGGAACTGTAATGTCTGGGCTCGGATAACAGGATAGAAATGGTTGGCCGTTTTAGAGAATCTCCAAACAATTTTGGGAGGCAGTCCGGATTTATCATCAAATGAGATCCAGACAGAAACTAAACATGAACTTCCAAGTTCTCTGAATTTTAAGGATGTATTAATGAAGGGTCCTCGTGCCAACATGGAGCTGGATCTGTAAATGTTTCATTTGCTTTTAGAGAAATGATCTCGTATATAATGCAAAAATGTGACCTGTGCAGGTCGAAATAATGGTTAAAAAATGTACTTAAGGAATTTAAAATCCCTAAGAGTGAATTTTGCTTGATTTCATTTACACACTCACACACTCTGTTTGTGTGTGTGTGTGTGTGTGTGTCAGCTATGTTTTATATTTATCAGCAATCCTTTGCCAAGTTTTGTGAGCATGTCCCACTTTCTT
This sequence comes from Pseudomugil tenellus, assembly GCA_037177515.1. NCBI lineage: Eukaryota > Metazoa > Chordata > Actinopteri > Atheriniformes > Pseudomugilidae > Pseudomugil > Pseudomugil tenellus. Next base: position 11,289,803 of record JBAMHX010000027.1, on the reverse strand, counting down.
TGGAAAATTAACAGTGAGTCTTATCTTAATAACAAACAGTAGTTCAAACTGCTGAATGCAACTGGGTAAGATTTGAGGAGCCTTTTTGAACAAGACAAGATCATTTTCATTTATTTTTATATTCCATTTTGCAATTGTGTGGAGTCTTTTTTTTTTTTTAGTTTTTTATTCTTTGAGCATAACAAGCCAAAAGATTTAAATGTGGGCAGAATCATCAAATCAGCTCAGCATAGACACAACATGCATCCCAACTTTAGATCTCGAAAAGGTCAAAGGTCGAACTTTAGATCTCAAAAGGTCAAATAATTCTGGTCATATTTACAGATTTATTTTAAAAAGTGAATGCAGCAAACAACAAATCCGTATTTAAAACTGTTTAAAAGTCCTGTCCTCCAAATCAGGTTACAATAATAAAAAAGCAGTGAAAAGGAAAAAAAAACTGGTGTAATTGCAATTTAAGGCATTAAAGGAATAAAAACTGAGACTGACTTGTGTTGTTCTCGTAAAACGTCTCTAAAACAGAGCCCTCTCAGGCAAAACATACTGAAAATGGATCCCAACATTCAACTCTTGTCTAATAAATCATTTGCCTCAAGGACCCGCAGCTCTGTCCACTAAATCATACCACTCAGACTGGTGCCACTGTCTTCTTTTCACAATATGGTTTGCTTCCACTTTGCCTCAGGCAAATGAGCATGAGCAGGCAAGGGGGGGGACGCTCATTCATGTAGTATCCAACTTCATGAATCAAAGGCTGTTCTGCTGGTTATTCCGACGGCTACTTGACAGCAGTGCTAACTTATTTTTACAGGAGGTTTCAGATTTTAACATGAATGTTTACAACATTTGCACCTTACATCTTTGGTGGGCGGGGGGGGGGGGGTTCCGTGGGAGATTTTTGTAACATTTTCTCATATTTTTATGTTCTCAAGCTTTATATCTGTACAAGAACGGTATACATTTGATAGCAAATTTTTAAGAAGTGAATACATATAGTGTGTGTGGTATTGAATCAAGGATAATCAAGTTATTATGGCTTTGGAATGGGACTTTTGCTCTTAGTCCTGTCTTTATGTATTGAACTGTATAAATTGCTATCTTCAAACAGCAGCAACCCCCCCCCCCCCCCCCCTCCTTTCCCCGTCTGCCCCTCGCAGTTTCCCGGCCTGAAATGAAATGATATTTGAATCTTCGTAAATCAGAAGATGTTTCTATGTTTCAGATGCAAAATAATTATCCAATGCCCCACAATTATTACCAAGTTATCTGCTTCTATATTTACAACTATTAATATTTGATTAGATAAGTGTTTTAATGCAGTTTTGTCTTTGTTTTTATTTATTTTTCTTTTTTTCTTTTTACTTAATGTGTTGGATTTGTAAAAAGTCAGTGTGGTTTTGTTGGTCCGTAGCTACGTTTCCATTACACCTAATTGCATAAAACTGAAATATCGCAATAAAAATCTAGTGATACAATCTGCAGCTACATTTTGTAAAATCCAATTATCACAAAGTTTTGAAGCTGACATGAGGTGGTTTTTCAGACGTTTTGATATAGAAGAAAATGAAAAGATAGGAAAGTAAAGGAAAGACTTTTTCTGCATTTACACGTCCCTGGATATTATGTAGTGGGTCATGTGACCGGTTACAATGGCGGTTTTACATGGTTACATTGTGTGAGCAACAAGACTCTAATCTCATCTGTTGGACGAGATTTTATAAGAACTGTGACTTATGTGTTAAACACCGTAAATTACAATTGCTGTCTAAGCTTTACAAATATTGTTTTTGCAACAAACCGCAATGGAAACACAACTGTTGTGGCACAAACTGCACATCCAAGCTGGTCACACAATTGTTCCAGTAGTTATAAGATCATTACATCTTCTCGCCTCCCAAATTCTGGTGGTGGTTTCTGATAAAGCTCGCTCTGTGGGGCCAAGCCTTATCATCTGGGAAGATGGAGTATGGAAGCAACTGTGCAGATATGGGATGGCCTCTGGTTGCAGAATCTCATCTCTACATCTCTCTGCATTCAAAATTGCCTCCCATGATGACGAGCCTCATATTCCAGTAAGGCAGATGCTGGCCCACATCATCACACTGCCTCCACAAAAACATGTTATCCTGTCAGTGCAGCAATCAATATACTCTTGTCTGTCTTTTCCACTTGTCCTAACCTAGTGTTTCTCAAGCCACATCCTTCGGGGGTCCTTGTCTGCATGTTTTGGTGAGAAGAAGCCATGACATTTAATAGCAGAGTAGCTGTTTGATGTTGACAGATAAAATCTAGCAAGTTTCTTTTTTTTTTCTTCATGGGTTCAACCTACATACTCTACTATCCTGCTGATCAGCAGTATCCTGCTCAGCGAAAATCAGTAAATATTTTAGCTTGTGCTACATTTTTACAGTGATTATATTAACATTTTTTTAAAACCTTTTTTTCTATTGGGTGACACTTTGCATAAAACGTGATTATTGTGCTTAGGAGTGTTTTTGATTATTAAAAATCTGCTTTGTGATATTGTAATATAATGAAGACTGGTTAATGTCGTCCTTTCCGTGTATATTTAGCATCATATTTATCAAGTCTGTCTTCCCAGTTCATAGTTTCAGCCTATCAGCAATTAGTAACAGCAATTAGACACAGATGTAAATGGATATCTGTTTTTATCGATACATTAGGCATATTTTCATGTGAAGTGGAATTTTTCAATAGTATAGAGTTAGTCAGAAGGGTTTAGGTCAGGCTGACCTTATAAAAGCAAGCAGGAAAAGTTTATTTCCCCTTAATGGAGACATCTGGGAATGTTTTTTACATTTGAAGTGGAAGTGAATTTAGAGAAAAGGGACCGAGGGACGGCTATAGAATCTGGAGCAGTTTAAACGGGGGTAATCTGATATGTCCCTTATCTCAGCCGGAGCAAAATCTGCGTCAGGTATTTTTATTGTTTCTAATTATGCATTGATTACCTTTTATTGCATACGTCTGCACACTTAAAACAAAGCTCTGTGATCAATGATTTCCTGATTCGTCACTGATTGACAAGCCGGGCTCTGCTTTGTCTGTCTGTCTGTAATTTCTAGTTAACACCTTAAGAAAACGTTTTGCTAAATATTTAAGCTAACTTGCCTTGCACATGCTATGAGTAGGGGCAGTTCTTTACAGGTTCTGATGAATATTGAAGGGTATCAACATACTGTTTTGGCATAATTTAAATAACATAAAATAACATGCTCTAACTCAGACTACAGATGTTTTGTTCTATTACTTCCCAGGTGAGAATGAATGTCAGTGTCTGCTAAAACATGCACACATTTGTAGTCTGTCTTTATGTAGACAGGAGGTCTACCAGGGACAAGCTGAAGAGTAGAAATGCTGCATAGGTTTATGTGTTTATGTGAGTGACAAAAAAGAAGGCAACCAACCACAAAGCTGAAGAGAAATAATCTTTCAGCTGGATCGTTAACCAGAAGGTTTTGCAGCGTCTTGAGGGTTGTTGTTTTTACACTCGGTCAGTGAAAGTTGTGCAAAAAGAAAAGTGTGTAGTGATGTAGCTGGTTTAGGAAGCCAAAACTCTGGAGACACCCAGATGAATATTTTATTTCAGCTTGTGCAGAAAGTGCCAGAGTCAGATGATGCTTATGCAGTGCAGGCTGAAACTTCCAACAGAGAGATCATGAAAAGATTTTTACCATTCCTGTTATTTTTACAACCTTTAAATTCAATTCAACTTTATTTGTATAGCGCCATTTCATGACAATGTCGTCTCAAGGCGCTTCACGGAGATCGGCCAATTAAAAAAAATAGCCTTATATAGGCAACCAGCTAGATTGTATCGAATCTTGACTGATCAATATTCCACGCATCCTGAGCAAGCATGGGGCGACAGTGAGAAGGAAAACTCCCTTGTAACAGCGAGGCAAAACCTCCGGCAGAACCCGACTCAGGTAAGGCCTAACTGTATGATTTGTTGAAAAGGAAGGTTTTAAGTTTTATTTAAAGGCAGAAAGGGTGTCCGCCTCTTGTACCCACCATAATTAAAGCTAACTACTGTCTATAAATTATAGATATGGTGAAGAAAGATTAAACTTTAGATTTTTAAGTCCTGTCTGTAATCCCCACATGTAGACCAGAACTAGGATTAGTCACTGAAATACTAAGTTTAGATGATTAGGACAGATATAAATAGTAAGATGTATTATAATTAATACATGTTATAGTATATAACTGTTATACCTCCAACACCACTGTAAAGGTTTCTTTTAGAGTTTTATCTATTTGTAATTACAGATTCCAACTCACTATTCATCATCTTTTCATCTTTTTTATTTTTCATTTATCAAAGACTTCCACAGAATGCTTAAAGTCTGCATCATCAAACAGTCACAAGCGTCATATAAACACTTCAAAACATTCACAGTGTTTCATCTCTTCCCTCAGCCTGACAATCATCTCTGGAAGAAAAAGGTCAGAATTGTGCATGCTTTCATGATAACTTTATAGAGCGGTTTCTATCACGCTTTACGTGTAATGAAGAGGCAGAGTCCTACCCAGCTTCTATTAAATGTAGTTAGTTTTGTGAACTATGCTGGTTAATTATTTTAGGCTTCATCTTAAGATGTTTCCTGTTGAGAGGAATGACATTTTTGTTTTTTCTTGAAAGCTGATATCAGGTGAGCTGTTTTGGTAGATCAGTGATCACCAACTCTGGACCTTCTGGGCCAGTGTTGTAGAGGTTTTACATGTTTTCCTCCTATAACACACCTCATTCACATGAATGAGCCATTAAAAATACAATGTGGAAGACTGACTGACTTAGTGACTGATTTTATCCCAGCCTTGGTTTTAGCGGCTCAGTGCTAGTTTAACTTTACTAGCTTCCTGTTTATTTGCAAGTTAATTTTAAAGTGATTTTTTTTTGTTAAATTAAATAATGCCCATACTTCTCTCCATTAGTCTGACCTACATGACATTACATTAGTCATTTAGCAGACACTTTTATCCAAAGCAACTTACATCTGAGAATAAGAACAACACAAGAACTAAATCAAAAAGTAGAGGACATCATAGATAAGTGCAGTCAGACTGTAGTCTAGTTGGGCACAGGTGTTGCCTGCAGTGCTACGGGCACAGAATTTTGTGTGTGTGTCTGTTCCCTTTTTTCATTAAATCTGAGTTTCCACAAAGAGCTAGAATAAATTTCTCAAATTAGTACAATTTCTATTGATCACAAATAAGTGCCGAAATGTTCCTTAAAGAGTTGGGTCTTTGGCCTGCTTTTGAAAGTAGATAAGGACTCTACAAAGTGAACATAGTTTGGCAGTTCATTCTACCATCGAGGAACAACAGAGGAGAAGAGTCTCGCTTGTGATTTAGCCCCACGTAGTGATGGTAGTTCTAGGCGTCTTTCACTGGCTGAGTGTAACTGTCGTAACTGTCTGGATTAATGAGTCAAAGTAGACAGGAGCCATTTGGGCTATTGTTTTGTAAGCCAAAAGCAAAGATTTGTATTTGATGCGTGCAACTGGGAGCCAGTGCAGTGCATTTAGCAGTGGAGGGACATGAGCTCGTTTTGGTTGGTTTGAAGACCAGACGTCCTGCTGCATTTTGGATCCTCTGCAGAGGTTTGAAAGAGCATGACGGCTGGCCTTCCAGGAAGGAATTGCTGTAGTCAATATGAGAAGTGACTAGAGCCTGAACCAAGAGCTGTGTTGTGTGTTCTGTTAGGTAGGGTCTGATTTTCCTGATGTTATGCAGAGCAAATCGGCAAGTACGGGCAGCCGAGGCAACATAGACCTTGAAATTGAGCTGGTCATCCATCGTAACTCCAAAATTTCGGGCAGTAGATGTAGGCTGTTATAGAGTCAAAGTTCACACTTATTGGCAGATGTAAGGAAAGACTGGCTGGACAGAGAATTAGCGCCGTTTTAGAAAGATTTAGCTGAAGGTGGTGAGCCTTTATCCATGCAGAGATATTGGCAAGACATGCAGATATTCTCTTTCAGACGGATGTATCATCAGGTGGTGCACATGCGATTTGGACACTTCACATTGCCAGGGTACTTTAAAGGATCTAACCTGAGATGCCAAGCTCAGAGAGTGTGGAGAGGAGAATCTTGTGGTTGACTGTGTCAAAGACAGCTGACAGGTCCAGCAGAATAAGGACTGAGGATTGACCATTGGATCTTGCAAGCCATAAGGAATCAGTAACAGAC